>JAREIK010001287.1:0-17354 GCA_029783825.1 Sapria himalayana
AAATTAAATAATCAATTGTTATAGATAGATCGATAAATAGATTTATAGACTCATAGATAGTTAGATAGATAGAGAGAATGATAGAATGATATATAGATAGACCGACAGATAGATAGATAGACAGATAGTTAAATAGTTATATTGACAAATAGATAGACAAAATTATTAAACAAACAAATAGATAGAAAAGATAGATAAATAGATAAACATAGATAGATGATATATAGACAAATAAATTGACAGAGAGATAGAAAGAAGAAGCCAGACATATAGACTAATAGTCATGTCGGCATATTGTTTTTAAGTAAAATAAAAAGAAATACACTATTACATTTCAAATAGATAGACAGATAGATAGATTGATTGATAGATAAATACACATAAAAATATATAGATCGATAGATAGAAAATTAAATTGATATATAGATAGACATTTAGAACGATAAATAGATAAAAAGATATAAAGATAGATAGACATATAAATTGATAGATAGATAGATTTTTAGACAGATTGATAGATAAATTTATAGATAGATAGATTGATTGATTGATTGATTGATAAATAGATAGATAGATAGATAGATATATATAGATAGTTGGATAGATAGATAAAAATATATATATATATATATAGATAGACAAATAGACAGATAGATATATATATCCATATATATAGTAAGATATATATATATATATATATATATACAGATATATAGACATATAAATAAACATATATATTGATATAAAGACAAACAAATATATAGACAAATAGATAGAAAGATAGATATAGAAATAGAAATATTGATAGATAGATAGATAGATAGATATGAAGATATATATAGATAGCCAGATCAACTTATTATTAGATAGATATTTGGATAGATAGATAGATAAATAGTTAGATAGATAGATATAAAGGTATTTAGAAAGATCGAAAGATATATAGATAGATAGATAGATAGATAAGTAGACAAATAGTTAGATAGAAAGAAATACAAATAGATAAATAGATAGATAGAAAGTTAGGTAGACATATAGATAGATATATATATAAACAGAGATATAAAAAGATAGATAGATAGAAATATAGATAGATATATAGATAAATAAATTAAGAGATAGATAGATACACAAATAGATAGATAGAAAGATAGAAATATAGATAGGCAGATAGATAGATAGATAGATAGATAGTCAGATAGATAGATTAATTGATAGACACATAGATATACAGATATATAATAGAAAGATAGAAAAATAGAAAAATAGATAGGCAGATATAAAGATAGATAGATAGATATATAGATAGACAAATAGTTAGAAAGATATATAGATAAAGATATAGAAAGATAGATAGATAAATAAATATTGATAGAAAAATATATAGACAAATAGATAGGACAAAAGATAGATAAATAGATAGATAAATAATAGATAGATAGATAGATATAATGTATATAGATAGATATAGATAGATAGATTGTTTGATAAATAGAGAGATAGACAAACTAATAGATAGATCAAAAGATAAATAGATAGATAGAAAAATAGATAGATATATAGACAAAAAGATAGATTTTATAGACAGAAAGAAAGATAGATAATTACAAATAGATAATAAGATAGATAGATAATAGATAGATAAATAGACAGATAGATAAATAGATAGATAGTTAGTTAGTTAGAAACATAAATAGATATTATAGGATATAATGATAAACAGATTGATACAAAGAATAATAGATAAATTAATAATCAATGTTATAGATAGATCGATAAATAGATTATAGACTCATAGATAGTAGATAGATAGAGAGAATGATAGAATGATATATAGATAGACCGACAGATAGATAGATAGATAGATAGTTAAATAGATATATTGACAAATAGATAGACAAATTATTAAACAAACAAATAGATAGAAAGATAGATAAATAGATAAACAGATAGATTGATTGATATATAGACAAATAAATTTACAGAGAGATAGAAAGAAAGAAAGCCAGACATATTGACTAATAGTCATGTCGGCATATTGTTAAGTAAAAATAAAGAGAAATACACTATTACATTGTCAAATAGATAGACAGATAGATAGATTGATTGATAGATAGATAAATACACATAAAAATATATAGATCGATAGATAGAAAATTAAATTGATATATAGATAGACATTAGAACGATAAATATAAAAAGATATAAAGATAGATAGACATATAAATTGATAGATAGATAGATTTTTAGACAAATTGATAGATAAATTTATAGATAGATAGATTGATTGATTGATTGATAATGATAGATAGATAGATAGATATATATAGTTGGGATATATAAGATATAAAATATATAGATATATAGATAGACAATAGACAGACAGATATATAGATATATATATATATATATATATCCATATAGATAGTAAGATATATATATATATATATATATATATACAGATAGATAGACATAAATAACAAGTATATTGATATAAAGACAAACAACAATATATAGACAAATAGATAGAAGATAGATATAGAAATAGAAAATATTGATAGATAGATAGATATGAAGATATATATAGATAGCCAGATCACTTATTATTAGATAATATTGGATAGATAGATAGATAAATAGTTAGATAGATAAGATAGATAGATATAAAGGTATTTAGAAAGATCAAAAGATATATAGATAGATGAAAGATAAGTAGACAAATAGTTAGATAGAAAGAAATACAAATAGATAAAACAGATAGATAGATAGTTAAGTAGACATATAGATAGATATATATATATATATATATATATAAACAGAGATATAACAAAGATAGATGATAGAAATATAGATAGATATATAGATAAAAAATAAGAGATAGATAGATACACAGATAGATATGATAGAAGATAGAAATATAGATAGGCAGATAGATAGATAGATATCAGATAGATAGAATTAATTGAGAGACACATAGATATACAGATATATAGATAGAAAGATAGAAAAATAGAAAATAGATAGGCAGATGTAAAGATAGATAGATAGATATATAGATAGACAAATAGTTAGAAAGAGATATAGATAAAGATATAGAAAGATAAATAGATAGACAAATAGATAAACATATAGAAAGATAGATAGATTGACAGATAGATAGATTAATAAATAGGCATATAGATAGACAATTAGATAGATAGATATAAAATAGATAGATAGATAGAGAGATAGATAGACAAATATATAGATAACTAGATAGACATACAACAGATAAGACAAGAATATCGATAGATAGATAAAAAAATAGGTCTATCGATATATTTATAGATAGATATAATAGATATTATATTTGGTATATATATAGATTGATATACAAATAGATATATAGATAGATATATTAATAATTATATATATAGATGCAGAGTAGACAGATAGAGAGCAAATAGATATACAATAGATAGATAGGTAGTAGATAGATAGATAGATAGAAAGACTATGTAGATAACTAGATAGATAGATTGATAATAGATAGATAGATAGAAACATAGATAGATTGATAGACAAATAGATATATAGATAGATAGACAGATAAATAGATACATAGATAGACATATTGATAGAATGATATATTTACAAATAGATAGATAGATAGATACTAATTGTTATACAGATTGATAGACATAAAGAATAAAATATAAATCATAGATAGATATACTGATATAAATATATATTATATATAGAGATAGATAGATAGATAAATAGTTATATAGATAGACATATATATAGACAGATAGATAGTCATATAGATAAATAGATATATAGATTGATAGATAGACATATAGATATACAAATTGATAGATAAATAGATCATTTGATAGATAGTTAGATACATAGATAGGTAGACATATATACATATAGATAGATAGATAAATAGATAAATAGATACACATATAGATATATAAATATATATAAATAAATATATATATATATATACTTAGAAAGAAAAATATATAGATATATTGACAGAGAGATAGACAAATATATATATATTTATTGAAAGATGGACAAATAGACAAACACACAAACATATAGACAAACACATAGATAGATAGATATGTATATATATATATATATAGTTAGATAGACAAGTAGATAGATAGTTAGATATATAGACATATAGATATATGCACTGATAGATAAATAGATAGGTAGATAGAAAGAAATATAGATAGATTGATAGATAAAAAAATAAATTGATATAGATATATATATATATATATATATACACACACACACACACACACATAGATAAATAGATAGACAGTAGATAGACACGTAGATGGAAAGAGACATAGATAGATATATACATAGATTGATTGATACATAGATTGATTGATACATAGATTGATTGATACATAAAAAGATACAATTATAGATATACAAATATATAATATATATATATATATATATACACACACACAAATATATAGATAAATAGATTGGAAAACAAATAGATAAACAGACATGGTGACAGATAGACAGAAAGATATACATATAGACAAATAGATAGAAAGATAGATAAGATATATAGATAGATAGATAGATAAATAGACAGAAAGATAAATAGATCAATAAACAATTAGATAGACAGATAGATAGTTAGAAAGATAGATAGATAGAATTATAGATATAATGACAAACAGATAGATAGACAAACAGATAGATAGATAGATAGACTGACAAATATAAAAATAGACATTTAGATAGTTAGTTAGATAAACAAACAATCAGTCCATGAGGCAGGTAGATAGTCAGGCAAGCAAGCTGATATATAGATAGATAGACAAATATACTGATATACAATCATACAAATAGATAGACTAACTAATATACAAACCAACAAATAGAAAATTAGACAGTTAGATAGAAAGTCAAATATATAGATATATAGTTTGATAACAAATTTATAGACATAATGATAGATAGATTGACAGAATTATAAAAAGAATGATAGATAGAAAATTTAAAAGATAGAAAGATAGATATACAGAATGATATAAAGAATGATAGAGAGATTATTAGATAAATAAATATTTAGATTTATACATAGATTGATAGACAATATGATCGATTGATACATATATAGATAGATAAACAGATATATATATATATATATATAAAGGTAGTAGATAGATAGATAGACGAATTGATAAATTGATAGATAGACAGATTGGTAGATAGATTAATACATAGATAGATACATAGAATCTAGATAGAATACTAATAAATAGAGAGATAGATCAACAGAAAGATAGTCAGATAGATAAATAGATAGATTGACTGATTGATTTATACATATATAGATAAAGATAGAAAGACAGATAGATAGACATATAGATAGACATTTTGACAAATAGAATGATAGATTAATATACAGATTGATACACAGATTCAATAAAGATATAATTAGATAGATTTATAGACAAATTGAAAAACATATTGATAGATAGATTGATGGATAGATTGATATACAAATTGAACACAAATTATTATATAGATTGATAGAGAGAGAGAGAGAGACAGACAGACAGATAGATAGCCATATAGATAGGTAAATAGATAGATATATAGATAGATAGACAAATAGATAGATAGATAAATAAATAGATAAATAGATACACAAATACATAGGCAAATATAGATAGATATATATACATATAGCTAAACAGATAAATATATAAGTAGATAGATAAATAGACAAATAAATAAATAAATAAAAAGATATATAAAAAGATAGATATATAGATAGATAGACAGATAGAATGATAGATAGGTAGATAGATAGAAAAATTGATAGTTAGATAGATAGATAGTTAGATAGATAGACATATAGAGAGCTACATAAATAGATAGATAGATAGATAAAAAGATAGATAGAGAGAAAGAAAGAAAGATAAATTGTTATATAGTTAGATAGATACAGAGACATAGAAAGATATATAGACAAATAGATAGAAAGGAATTCAATTAGTTTCTAGGTGTGACTGTTGTGAGTTTGAGATGGAAACGCTAGATCATCTATTTTCAAATCGGAAAATAGCTTCTGAAATCTGGATGAAATTAGGAGCTGAATTTCAAATAAAATATTAATATCTTACCATATAAAGTAGATTGCAAAAATGGCATAAGCAAAAAGTCTCAAGTCCGGCTCAGAAATGGATTAAAAACAATGTACCACTAATAGCAATTTGGTGCATTTGGAAGGCTAGAAATAAAAGTAGATTTGAAGGCCACAAAATGATGATAGAAGATATCTGGAAGGATATAAGGGAAGAAACAAGAAAAATTTCTGAAACTAACCCTTTAATATTACAAGACATGAATTTAGATAAAGATATAAAGACTTATTGGAACTTAAAAGAAAAACAGTCAAAACATTTTAAATTTATAAGTATAAAATGGGATAAACCTACAAAAGAAAGATAGCTCTAAACACAGACGGAAGCTTTGACAGAGACATAGGAGCTGCAGGAGGGGGGGGATCGATAAGAAATTCAGAAGGGAAACTAATTTTAGCCTTTACAAGGAGGTTCCTAGCTTCATCAGTATTACATGCTGAGATTTTAGCTTTAAGAGAGGGGTTAAGATTATGTAAACAACTGGCTATCAAAGTTATAGAAATTCAATTAGATTCAATAATACTAGTTAACTTAATTAATCAAAAAACAATATTATGGAAAAATGAGAATGAGATAGAAGAAATACTGTATGAATTAAATACAATAGATTATTCTATAAATCACATCTTTAGAGAAGCTAACGCTCTAGCAGATGGATTAGCCAAGGAGGGGAAAAATAAAGGGAGTCAAGAATATGATGAATATATTTTACCAAAGAAGCATATGGGCATATTAAAATTAGACAGCAAAGGCACTCTTTATATTAGGAAAATCAAAAATTATGTTTGAAATTTTATCATATAAAGTAAATGCTATTTTCTGTCTCATTAACCATTTCCTATAAAGAATAACCATAGTCCTGAGGGGTGAACCTATTTCGAGGTGGAATTTAATTATAGAGTAATAAAAGGGTAAGAAAAGTTTTTATTAAGATATCTGCAAAGTTTCTATTTTACAGGTAAAGTAGCTTCTGGGGAAGGTCCACTAATCGAGAATATATGATTAGGGAGGGGAGATTGTAAAAAGGGGTTTTTCAATTGGAATGTAGTCTTTGTTTTTTGTAGATAGGCTAAAGATTTTAAAACAAAGCTGGACAGAAGGTAAGGTTGTATTTATGGTATGCATTGCGGTTCTTTCTTTGTTGTACAGGATGTAAAGGAAGAAGCGTCTCAGGGCTAACTAGAAGGATTATTATTGGGTGGGGTCTTTAAGAATAGGGTAGAGTATATATAGGTAGGTATATCTTTTTTGCAGGAAGTGCATGAAAAAGATGCAAACCTGGACAGAATATAGAAAGTGCCTACTGAGTTCTAATGTTCAGTTTTCTCTAATATGTTTATGGAGTCTGTTACTGGAAGTTTGTAAGTTTACAAGTCTGTGTTACTTTAAATTTAACTGTCTGCTGTATTATTTTAGAAAAGTTGCTGGAAGTCTGTAAGTTTAATGTATATAGAGTCTATGTAAAGTAATGTAAGAGTAGGATAAAATATGATCAAGGAGCATAAAGAATGGAAGAGGGAAAAGCTAGGCAAGGAATGTTTTTTCAGCTCAAAAAGATGGAATGGATTTAGAAATTGTTGGGGATAGCATAAAGGCCAACAACAGGATAATTTAACATCGCAAGCAAGGAGAAATAAAAATCTATTCTAATGATTGGAATGTGAAGGGTTAGGTGGGTAAATGGGCTTCTATATTACGCGGATATGATGCATTTGGTTTTATGTAGGCTAGAGAGATTGAAGGTAAAGCAAAAATTAAAAAAGTAAAAGCCTTTGCTCCGTAACAATCAACTCACACACTTGGAAGGATATGCCGAATATGATATCAAAGATGATTCGAAAGGGAGTAGTCTTTTGATGGGCAGAAAGTTTAATTCAAAAGAAGCAGATTGCTATAATCAAGGCGTGAGATATTGAAGAGGCTATAGAATTTAAGTATGAAGACTTAAAGAATACGCCCCACATGTCATTAAAGAGGCATGGACTATTATAGAAAGATGCATGACAATTAATGATACACCTTTGGAAAGAATGGAGGAAACCACCATAAAGTATTCATCATAAAGCTATCCATTACCAGTTAGAAAGAAGAATTAATACCCAAAAAAGCTCAAAGAAAAGAATACATGAATCCCACAAACATACTTCTAATAGATTTATACATTTCTAGATTGATGTAAACTTAGTGTTTTTCTTTTTTTTAATTCTACAATGGGTGTAAGAGGGTCATGGGTAGTTGTTAGCTTGTAACAATGGTATTCCTCCGCCAAAAGAGAGGGTTATAATTAATAAATACTTTCTAAAAAATAGATAGATAGAGAGACAAATAGATAGACAGATAGATAAACAGATAGATAGATTAATAGATATATATCAATATATAAATATATTGATTGATTGATAGTTAGATAGGTAGATAAATAGATAGATAGATATATATATATTTAAATTGATAGATAGCCATATAGATAGATAGATAAACAGAAAGATAGAAAGATAAAAAGATAGATTTACAAATAGATAGATAAAATGATAAAAAGATAGATAAACTGTTAAATATATATGTAGATAGATAGATAGAGATATAGATATATAAATAGATAGATAGATTGATAAAGAATTAGATAGATAAATAGTCATATAGATAAAAAGATAAATCGGTAGACAAAAAGATAGATAAATAATATAGAAAGAAATAGATAAACATATAATAGACAAATAGTTAGACATATACTTAGACAAAATGTTTGTCAGAGAGATAGAAAGTTAGATAGACTAAAAGAGAGAGAGAGAGATATATATATATATATAGTTAATTAGTTAGATAGATTAGAAAGATAGATAGTCAGATAGTTAGATAGATAGATAGATAAACAGTTATATAAATAGATAGATAGACAGATAGAGAGATAGATAGAAAAATATATGGATAAAAAAATTGTTAGATATATTGATAGCTAGATAGTTAGACAGATAGATAGACAAAAAGATAGGTAGATAGATAGATAGATACATAAATAGTAAGATAGATAGGTAGATGGATAGAAAGACATATAGATAGACATATATTGACAAATAGATAGATAAAAAGATATATAGATAGATAGACAGATAGATTGTTATATAGATTGATACATAGATAGATATATAAGTATATAGATAGATAAATAAATAGATAGAAGATATATAGTTAGATAGATAGGCCAATATATAAATAGATAGATAGACGAATATATACACATAATTAGACAAATAGATTGAAAAATAGATAGATTTATAGATAGACAGACAGACAGATAGATAGATAGATATAATGATTATAGATTGATAAATAGATAGATTGATAGAGAGCATTAATAGACAGATAGATAAATAAATAAATATGCAGATAGATAGACAAATAGATAGAGAGATAGAAAGATAGTTATATTGATAAGCAAAGAGATAGACATATAGATAAATAGATAGATAGATATATAGACATAAATATTTTAAAATTAATAGACAGAATGATAGACAAATTAATAGAGAAATTAATGACAGATTGATAGTCAAATTGTTACATAGATTGATACACAAATTGATAGACATAATGATAGACAAATTTAACGACAAATAGATAGATAGATTAATTAACATATTTATACACACATAGATAGACATATATATATATATATATATCGATAGATAGTTAAATAGATAGATAGATAAATATATAGGGAGATATATAGATAGACAGGTAGATAGATAGATATTATGATAGATAGATAGAGAAGTTAGATTGATAGACATATTGAAAGATAGAAAGTTACAAATTAGAAAATTAGATAGTTACACATATAGATAGATAAGTAGATTGATAGATTGATAGGTAGACAGATTGACAAATATACAAAAAGACATACAATTATTGATAGATAAACATATAGACAGACATACACTTAAAAAGATAAATATATAGATAGATTGAGGTATAGACATATAGACAGACAATAGATATACATATAGGCAAATAGACTGATAGAAATTTAATAAGATATATAGATAGACAGAAAGATATATAGATAGATAGTTATATAGACAGATAGTCTAATATATTGATTGACATATAGATTGATAGATTGAATTATTGAATTATATATAGATGGATTGATTAGATGATAAATAGATAGATAGATAATCATATAGACACACAAACATATAGACATATAGATAAATAGATAGACTAATAGAAACATAGTCAAATAAACAGATAAAAGATTGATAAATAAATAGGTATTTAGATAGATAGATATATAAATAAATAAGCAAAAATATAGTCTCACACACACACACACCCACACACACACATATATATATATATATAGTCAGTTATATAGATAGAAAAATACATTGATAAATAGATAGACCAAATAGAATAATAGATAGATTGACAAATAGACCAATAGATTGATAGATTATAAAAAATTAGAAAGATAGAAAGATAGGCAGATATACAGATTTATAGATAGACATATATATAGTTAGATTGATAAATAGATAGATAGGTAAATAGATTGAAAGATAAATAGACCAAAAATAGATAGATAGATAGATAGATAGACAGATAGATCTATAGACAGATAGAAAGATAAGTAGATAGGTAGATAGATAAAAAATAAATAGACTGATAGCCATATAGTCAAATAGCTAGATATATAGATAAATAGATTTTTAGATAAAAAATAAATAGACACATAGATTGATCAATAACTAAACATATAGATAGCTAGACAAATAAATCATATAGATATATAGATAAATAGAGAGGTAGAAGTTAGACAAATAGAGAGATATACACCTATATAGATAGATATAAAGATATATAGATTGACATTTAGATAGTTAGATAGATAGAGAGATAGATATATAGATAGTTACATTGTAAGAAAATAGATAGTCAGATAGATAGTCAAATAAATAGATTGATAAATTGACAGATAAACAAATAGACAAATAGACATATACATTTATACACATATTGATAGATAAACATATAGACATTAAGATAGTAAGACACATCAAAAGATAGGTAGATAGTAAGATAGAGAGTTAGATTATTAGTCAGATAAAGATATAGACAGATTGACACATATACACATAGATATATAGATAAAAAGATTTATAGATAAATAGATAGATAAATATAAAAATAAATTGATAGATATATAAATAGAATAATGAATGATAAATATAGATAGATAATAGATAGACATATAGGCAAATAGATAGAAAGATAGACAAGTAGATAGACTAATGGGCAGATAGATAGATAGATAGATAGACAGATAGATAAATAGAAAGATAGATAGATACAAATATATTTTGACAAATAGATAGACAAATAAATATATCGATAGAAAGATAGATAGAGAGAGAAAGATATATATATCTATCTATATATATAGACATAAAGACATATTGATAGAGAGATAGTTAGATAGTTGGGGAGATAAATTAATAGATAGATTGGTATACAGATATATAGATAGATTGATTGATTGATAAATAGATAGACTGCCATATTGATTGACATATAGATAGATAGATTGATAGATAGATAAATAGACAGATACAAAGATAGATAAATATATAGATAGATAAATAGATCGACAGATAGATAGATAGGCATAGAGGTAGATAAGCTGATACATAGATAGATATACAAATACACTGATATATAGATATTCATATAGAAAGATAGATATATAAATAAATTGGAAGAAAGAGAAATACATAGATAGATAGATATATAGATATATAGAAATTAAATAGATAGATTGATCGACATATAGACAGAAACACAGTTATATTGTTAGATAAATAAATAGATTGTTAGTTAGATAGTTAAATAGATAGACAAATAGATAAATAGATATATAAATACATAGATTTATAAAATTATAGATTGATAGATACATAGATAGAAATATAGATAGATAAAAAAATAGTCTAATATATAGATAGAAAGATAGATAGATAGAAAAATAGATTGATAGACATATAGAGAGATAGATAGCCATATCAAAAAATATATATACATATTTACTGATAGATAGATAGATAATTAGATAGATTGATAGATATATACATAAATAGATAGATAGATAGATAGACGTATAAGTAGATAAGTAGATAGTTAAATAGATAGACATAATGAAAGATAAATAAATAAATAGATAGATGGATAAATAGATAGATAGACATATAAATAGATTTATAGATTAATAGATATATACATAAAAAAATAGATAGATAGATGAACAAATAGATAGATAGCCAGAAAGACAGATTGACATATAGATTTATATATTGATTGATAGATAGACATATAGAATGATGAACAAATTGATATATATAAAGATATACAAATTAACAAATTGAAATATGGACAGATAGAAAAATAGACAGATTGACATATAGTAAGATAGATAAATATATAGATAGATAGAGACATAGAGAGATAGACAAAAAGATAGATAGAAAGATAAATCGACAAAAAGATGGATAGACAAATATTATGATTAATAGATAGTCATTATATAGTTAGACATATGTATCAATAGATAGATAGATAAATGGACATATAGATAGGTAGGTAGATAGTTAGATCGATTGATGGTCAGATAGATAGATAGTTTGATATATAGAATGTTTGAAAGATAGATAGAGAAATAGATAGATAACAAAATAGATTAATAGATGATATATATATAGGATAATACATAGATAGATAGATAGATAGATAGAGAGACGGATAGATAAAAAATAGATAAATAGATAGATAGATAGACTGATAGTTAGATATAAACATAGATAGAAAGATAGTTAGATAGATAGAAAGACGGATATATAGATACATAGATATATACATAGTTAGATAAACAAAAAGATAAATAGATAGATAAGAAGATATATAGATAAATAAATATACATATAGATAAATAGATAGAAAGATAAATACATAGATAGATAGACAGATAGGTAAAAAGATCATTAGATAGATAGATAGATAGGCAGATAAATAAATAGAGAGAGATATATAGGCTTATAGACATATATATAGAAAAATAGATATACAGATTAGTAGAAAGATATATAGTTGATAGATAAATAGACGGATAAGCATATAAACAGATAGACCGATAGATATATAAATATACATATAAATCGATAGATAGATAGATTGACACATTGATAGATACATATATAGATATAAAGATAGATAGATAAAGAGATTGAAAGATAGATAATACACAAATAGGTAGAATATATGATAGACATATAAATAGATAAGTGATACAAAAGACAAATTTAGAGATTGAAAGATAAATCTATAGACAGATACACATATATTTAGATAGAAGGATAGACAGATAGATTGTTATACTGATAGATTTATAGACTCATAAATAGATAGATAGATATATAGATAAACAGATATGTAGAATGATAGATTGACATATAGATAGATAGATAGAACTACAGATTGGCATATAGACAAATACACGGACTAATTGATAGATAGATAAATAGATAGATAAATAAATAAATAGATAGAAAAATAGAAAGAAAGTCAAATAGACAGATAGACACATAGACAAATACACTAATAGAGAGATAGTCAGAAATATAGATAGATAGAGAGGCACGTAGATAGAAAGAATTATAGGTAGATATATACAAAGGCAGATAGACAGATTGACAATTAGAATGATAAATAGATAAATAGATATGTAGATAGACAATTTGATTGATGTTGACAGATAGAGAAATAAAGATATAGATAAAAAGATAGATAGATTGACTTATAGACTGAAACACAGTTAGATCGTTAGACAAATCGACAGATAGATAGATACACACATACAAGATTTATACAATGATAGATTGATAGATACAAAAATAGATAGATAAATAGATATACATATACATAGATAAACAGATATACATATACATAGATTGGCAGATATACAAAAAGATAGATAAATAGATAGATATATAAATAAATAGATAGACAGACATGATAGATAGATAGATTGTTGCATAAATAGACATATACAATGATATATAGATATTTAGATATATAGATACCCAGGTAGATAGATAAATATATATATAGAAAATTAGATAAAAGATAATTGATTGTTGACAAATAGAAGATAGGCATTTAAAATATAGACATATAGACAAATAGGTAGATAAATCAAAAGATAGATATATAGATAGATATAAGACAATAGATAAATAGACATAGACAGATAGGCAGATAGACAAATAGATAGATAAAAAAATAGATTGAAACAAAGAGAAATAGATAGATATCCATATATATAGAAATAAAATAAAACATATAGACAGATATAAAGATAAACAAAAGATAGATAAATAGATAGAAAGATAAAAGATAGACTGATAGAAAAAAAGTCATATAGATAGATCCATATACATATATATATATATATATATATATATATATATATATATATTATATTGATAGAAAGACACATTGATAAATATATATATCTAATATATATAAAGATTGAAAAAAGATAGATTAAATAGATAGATAGATAGATATATATATATATATAGATTTTTTGATCAGTAGATACAAAATAGATAGAAAAATAGGTAGATATATAGCTTGGCATATAGGCAGATAGATATTTGGCAGATAGATATTAGAGTGAGATATATATAGTTAAATAGACATATAGACATATAGGCATATATCTGAAAGAGAGATTGATATATAGATTGATGGTCACATAGATATATAGATAGATTGAAAGATAGGTAGATAGTTAGATAAATACACAAATATTATATATATATATATATATATATATATTATATATATTATATTATATATATATAGATAAAAAATAGATAGATTGATACATAGTCAATTGAATGATAGATAGATTGATATTAATAGATAGAAAGTGTGATTGATATAAAGTAAATTATATACTTAGATATATAGACAACTAGAGAACTAGGCAATTAGATAGTTAGATAGATATACAAATAAATAGATTGATAAGTTGATTGAAAAACAAGTAGTCAAATAGACTTCTACACATATAGATTGATTGACTGATAGTCACATAGAAAAGATAGATAAAAAATTAGATAGGTAGAAGGATAGACAGTTAGATTAATAGAATGATAGACAGATAGATATATTAACATATAAATATATAAACATATAGATACATAGATATATAGATAGATAGATAGATAAATAGATAGATAGATAGGAACATAGATGATAGATTGATTAAAATATAGATTGATAGATAGATTGATACATATATTGACATATAGTTACATATATAAACAGATAGAAAGGCAAATAGATAGTCTAATTGACTAATAGACATATAGTTAGATAGAATAATAGATAGATAGATTGATAGACTAATAGATTGATAGATGATAGAAATATAGAAAGATATACAAATAGAAAGAAAGACCTTAATAAATAGACATATAGATAGATAGATAGATATACATATATATATATATATATATATATATATATATATAGAAAGATAGATAAAAATATTAAAATAAAAATAGATATAAAAAATATAAATAGAAAGATAGATTAATATATAGATAGATAGATAGTTAGCATGATAGATAGATAGATAGACAAATACATAGAATTATAGATTGACAGATTTATATTTACATTTATATATAGATAGATAGATAACCAAAAAGTTAGATAGACAAATAGATAGATAGACAGATTGTGAGATAAATAGATATACAAATAAATATATCGATAGATAAATAGACAAATCAATATAAAGATAGATAGATAAAAATATAGATAGATAAATAGATAGACTAAAAAAATAGAGAGATAGACAGATAGATAGAAAGATAGACAGACAAAAAGAGAAATAGATAGATAGATAGATAGGCTTATAGATATGTAGGCAAATACACCAATATAAAAATAGATAGTTAGGCCAATAGATATATAAATAGAAAGATAGATAAATAGATAGATAGACAGATAGATAACTAGCTAAATTGAAAGTTAGACCGACAGATAGATAGATAGACATATAGAGATATAGAGATATTGACAAATTGACATGTAAACCAATAAACATATTGTCATATAGATAGATATATATTTAGATTGATAGATAGACATAAAGATAGGAAAGGGAAATATATTGATAGATAGGTAGGTAGATAGCTAGATCGATAGACAGATAGATTGATTGATTGACAAATAAATAGACTAATACATATAGATAAATAGATAGATAGATAGATTAACTAATAGCCTAAAAGATAGAAAGATAGTTAGACAGATATAAAAATAAAAAGATATATAGTTACACAAATAGATATATAGTTACACAAATAGATAGATTAAAATGTAAGCATTTAGAAAAATAGATAGATAATTAGTTAAAAATAAATAGATAGATAAAATAAATTGATAGACGTATAGATTTGAAAATATATATAGACAGATAGAGAAATTGACTGATAATTAGATAAATAAATATGAAGATGATACAATACACAGAAACATAAATAGATAAATAGATAGATATGTAAATACATATTGATATATAGTTAGAAAGATTGCAAATAGACAGACACACAGATAGACATATAGATAAATAGATATATAGATAGATAGATAAATAAGATATATAGATAGATTGATAATTTTAAAAAATATATAACTAGATAGATAGATAGATAAATAGACATATATAGCAGATAGATTAATAGACTAATAGATAGAGAGGTAGTTCGATAGATATGCAGCTCGACAAATAATTAAAGAAAGACTGTAGAAAGTTGTGAACTATAATAAGTTAGATAGATGGATAGATAGATAGATAAATAGATGGACTTATAGATAGATAGACATATAGATAGATAGACAGGACAATTAAGGAGATAGTTGGTATGCAAAAAGATAGTTAAAACAAATAGGTAGATAGATAGATAGATAGAAAGATGAATAGACACTTAGAATGATAGCTAGATAGGATGATAGATAGATGGTGAATAGAGTGATATTAGATAGATAAATAGATAGATAGATAGATAAAGAGATAAATAGTTAGATTTAAAGATATATAGATAG
>JAREIK010001287.1:24443-45697 GCA_029783825.1 Sapria himalayana
TACAATATATAGATTGATAGATTGATCGATAGATAAATAGATATAAAGATAGATCGATAGATAAAAAGTTTAACAAAAAGATAGACAGCTAGATAGACATCCAGATAGATAGATAGATAGATAGATGGTTATACAAATAGATAGAAAGTCAGATAAACAAATTGTTATATAGATTTATAGTTAGAGATAGATAGATATCTAGATAGACATATAGATTGATTGATTGATAGACAGATAGATTGATAGATTATTAGATAAAAATATAGACAGATAGATGGACAAATAATTTGATAGAGCGATAGACAAATAGATAGTTAGATATAAAGATAGATTGATAGATATATAGACATATGATAGATATATATATATATATATAGAAAAATAGATAGACTGATAAATAGACAGATCGATAGACTGATAAAAAGATATATCGATAGATAGATAGATAGATATATAGATATATATATATATATATATATATATATAGATAAATAAACATATAGATTGACAAATAGAAAGACAGATAGATTGAGAGATTGATAGATAGATAGACTGATAGACAAATAGATAGATACATAGACAAATAGACAAATAAATAGATAGAAAGTTTGATATATAGATAGATAGTTGGATAGATATATTAATAGATAGATTGAAAGGAAGATTGTAAGACCAATGATAGACAAAATATAAGTGAGATAAATAGATAGAGGGATAAATAGATTTATAAATAGATAGAAAGACATATTGATAGGTAGATAGATAGACAAATAGATAGGCAAATAAATATATAGATAGAAAGATAGATATATAAAGAGATAGATGGATAAATATAAATAAATAATTAGTTAGATAGACACTTAGATAGATAAAGAAATAGGCAAACTAATAGAGAGAGAGAGAGATATATATATATATATATATATATATATATATAATATATATATAGAAAATAGATAAAAATATAGATAGACAGATACATAGACAAATAAATAGAGAAAAGTGTTTTGAAAAATTTAAAGAAGATAGATTGATAGATTAAATGATAGATTAATAGAAAGAGTGATGGACAAATTGATAGATAGATTAATAGACAGATAGATAGATAGATAGACATAAAGATAGACAAATAGATAGAAAGATTGATAGTTAGATACATAAATAGACAGATAGATTGACATGATAGACAGGTAGATAGATTGATAGATAGCTAGTTAGATAGATAGATAGATAGATATAAAGATAGAAAGATAGATAGAATAATAGATAGATAGATAAACAGATAAATAGATAGATAACTATATAGAAATATAAATAGAAAGATAGACAAATAGATAGATATATAAATATTTGGATAAAAAAAATATTACATAGATAATTAATAAATAGATTGATAAATAGATAGATAGACAAATATATAGATAAATAGATAGATAGATAGATAAATAGATACATAGATAGGTAGATAGATATGCATAAAAATAGAATGATAGATAGAAAGATAAATTAAAGATAGTTAGACATATAAATAGATAGATAGATGAACAGATAAATAGACAGATAGAAAGAGATATAGATAGACAAATAGATAGAATGTAGATACACAGATAGATAGACATATAAGATAGACAGATAGATTAAATGATATATTTATAGATAGATATATAAATAGATAGATAGATAGATTTTACAACTAGTTAGATAGATAGATAGATAGATTGACATATAGATAAATAGATTAATAGACAGAAAGATAGACAAATAGATAGAGAAATAAATATACAGAGAGATTGATAGATAGTTATACAGATATATAAACAAATAGTTGGATATAAAGAAAGAAAGATAGATAGATAGATAAAGAGATTGATTGATTGATTGATAGATATTATATTAAATAGATCGATAGATCATATATATTGATATATAAAAAGATAGAAAGATAGATAGAAGTTTGATAAAAATATAGATAGAAAGATAAAGATAGTTGGATAAATAGATAGATAAATATAATATTACATAGTCGAATAGACTTATAGATATACAAATAGATAAACAAATAAATTAACATATATGAATACAAAAAGATAGATAGATATTTAGCAAAATAGATCGAAATATAGATAGACTTATACATAGACGGATATAGATTGGCAGATATATAGACAGATAGATAAATAGATATATTTATAGATACATAGATAAATATATAAATAGATATATATACAAATAGCTTGAAAAATAGACAACAGATAGATTGATTGATAGATGGATAAAAAGAAAGATATACTGATAGATAGGTAGATATAAAGATTATTAGATAGATAGATAGATAGATAAATATACAGTTACATTAATAAATAGATAGACATATTTATAAATAGATAGAGAGATTCATAAATAGATAGATTGATAAATAGATATATAAATAAATAAATAGATAGATAGATAGAAAGTCAAATAGATAGACAATCAAATAGATAGACAGATAGATAGAAAGATAGATAGGCACATTGATAGGAATATATTTAAACAAAAAATAGATAAATTGATAGATGGATAGATAGATAGATAAAGAAATATTTAAACAAATAGATAGGTAGATTTAAAGATTGATTATTAGATAGATTGATAGATAGATTGATATAAAGATTGATAGATATACTGATAGGCAGGTAGATAGATTGATTGATCGATAGATAGACAGACACAAAGATAGATAGATATATAAATAGATAAACAAATAAATCGACTAATTGATAGAAAAATAGATATGTATATATATATATAGACATATATATAGATAGATAAACATATAGACAAATATATAGACAAATAGATAGAGATAGAATGACATATTAATAGATTGATTGATTGATCGATTTATAATTAGATAGATAGTCAAATAGATAGACAAATAGATAAATAGATAGACAGACATATAGGGAGACAAATATATAGATAGATTTATAGACATAGAAATACATATTGATAGATTGAATAATAGAGAGATAGATGGATAAATAGATAGTTAAATAGACATATAGATAGATAGAATTATACATAGATAGATAGAAAATAGATAGATAGTTAGATAAATAAATAATTAATGAAATAGTTAGAAATATTGATAAACAGATAGGCAGATAGATAGATAGATAAACAAATAGAGAGACATATATATTCACTCATATATATATAATATAAATATATATATATATATAGATAGACATATTGATAGATAGAGTGATTGACAAATAGATAGTAAGATAAATAGACAGATAGATAGATAGATAGATAGAGACACATATATATCGATATATTGATATTTAGATTGATAGATAGACAAATTGTTAGAAAGATAAATAGACACATAGACAAACTAATAGACAAATAGCAATATAGATAAACAGATAGATAGATAGATCGATCGAATGATGGATGGATAGGTAGATAGATAGATAGAAAAATAGATAGATAGATGGATGGATAGAAAG
Source organism: Sapria himalayana (assembly GCA_029783825.1). Classification (NCBI taxonomy): domain Eukaryota; kingdom Viridiplantae; phylum Streptophyta; class Magnoliopsida; order Malpighiales; family Rafflesiaceae; genus Sapria; species Sapria himalayana. Next base: position 27,941 of record JAREIK010001287.1, read on the forward strand.
ATAGATATATAGATAGATAGTTTGTTAGTTAGATAGAAAGATAAATAGATAGATAAATAAATTGAAAGATACATAGATAAATATAAAGATAGATAATTAAATATAAAGATAGACAGACTGACGCATATATAGATAGATAGATAGAAAAATAGATAGATAGATAGATAGATAGACCGATATATAGATAGATAAATAGACTAATAGATAGATAGATATATAGTTAGCTTGATAAAAGATTGATAGACATATAGATAGACAAATAGATAGACAAATAGAAAGACATATAGATAGATAGATAAATAAATATATAGACAGATAGATATTGAAATTGTATACATATTGATAAATTGATAGATAAATAGATACATAGACGAAGAGATAAATAGTTAAATAGATAGTTATATAGATACTTAGATAGATAGATTGAAGAAGATATTGATAGTTAGATTAGATAGATAGTTATATAGAAATAAAGAAGAAAGATAGATAGATAAAAAGATAGAATGACAGATAGATAATAGAATAATAGATAGATAGAAAGATAAAAATATAGATAGTCAAATAGATAGACAGATAGATAGACTAATAGATATACAGATAGATAGATATATAGTTAGAAAGATAGATAGATATAACTAAGATAGACATATATATAAAAAGGTATATATAGAACTGAAATATAGATAGATAGATAGATATATATATATAGATATATATATTGATAGAAAAATATATAGATATATAAACATATAGATAGACATATAGAATATATATATATATATATATATAGAAATATAAATTAGAAGATTTATAAAAATAATAATAGACAGATTGATGGGTAGATAGATAGACAAATTAATAGATAGATTGATAGAAAGAGAGATACACAAATTAATAGACAATTAGATAGATAGATAGATAGATAGATATACAAATATATAAACCATTCAAAATATAGATAGATAGATATACAAATATATCTTCCATTCAATAGATAGATAGATAGACGTATCATTAGACAAATAAATAAACAAATAATTAAATATATAGATATATAGATAAATAGATAGATCAATAGATAGACAAATTGATATACATATAGATGGATAAATAAATAGATAGATATATATGTAAATAAATAGATAGGGAGAAAGATAGACCAATAGATAGACACATAGATAGTTAGACAGATAGATTGATAGATATATAGAAATATAGAAAGAAAGATAGAGAGATAGAATTATAGAAAGATAAATAGATATATAGATTGATAAATAGATACGTAAATAAAAGATAGATAGATAGAAAGATATATAGATAGATTATATAGATATATAGATAGATAAATATGTAGATTATTAGCGAGATAGATAGATAGATAGATGAATATACATATAGATAGATTGATAGACAGATAGATAGATTATTCGAGATATAGATAGATAGATAGATATACAAATAGATATAGAGATAGATAGATAGATAGATAGATAGACAGACAGATAGATAAATAGAATATTAGACAGACAGATCGATAGATAGTTATACAAATAAATAGATAATTAGACAGCTAGATAGACACATAAATAGACAGATTATTAAACAAATTGATAGATAGTTATATAGATAGATAGATAGATAAATACATAAACAGATAGATAGATAGATAGACAAATAGATATACATACAGACATATAGACGGACAAATAGATAGAGAGGCAAATAGATAGACAAATAGATAGAAAGATAGATAGACAAATTAGTAGGCATTCAAACATACAGATAAATTGACAAATATCGTTTAATAGATAGACAAATAGATAGGTAAACATATAGATATTTCGTTTAATAGATATATTGATAGATATATATATATATATATATATATATATATATATAGACAAATAGATATTATATAGATAGATAGATAGTTTGGTAAACAAATTCATAGATTGATAAATAGACAGATATATAGACAAATAAAAATAGAGAAAGAAATAATATAAGATAGTAGCTAGAAAGATAGATAGACAAATAGATAGAATAATAAATTGACAAATAGATACACAGATAGATAGATAGATAAATTGATAGACACACCGACAACTAGATTTATAGAATGAATGCCAGATAGATGGAGAGAAAGACAAAGACATAAATAGTTATATAGAAAGATAGAACGACAAATAAATAGACAGAAAGATTGATAGATAGTCAAATAAAACAAACAAACATATAGACCTATAAAAGATAGATAGATAGATAGTTTGGTAGATATATTAATAGTTAAGTATATTGAGTGATTGGTTGATATACAAATAGATAAACATACAGATAGATTGACAGATAAATAGATAGATATATAAGTAGATTGATATATAGATATTCATATATAGAGACATTAAGATTAAAATATAGTTTGCCATATTGATAAACACTTTGATAGATAGATTGATATAAACATTGTTATAAAAATTGATATACAGATCAAAAAAGATATAGATAGATAGATTAATTGATTGATATATTATTTGATTGATAGATATATAGATAGGCAAATAGATAGATAGATAGATAGATATATAGATAAATAGATAGATAGCTAGATAGATAGATAAACAGACTACATATGCATATAAAAGATAAATAGATAGATAGTTATAGAGATAGGTAGATAGATAGACATATCGATAGCGAAATAGATAGATACATATATATAGTTACAAAGATAGACAAATAGATAGAATGATAGATAGACTGATATATATAAAGATAGATAGATATATAGATAGATAGGTAGATAAATAGATAGATAGTTAGACAAATAAAAAGATAGATAGTTAGACAGATAGTTGGTAGATAAATAGATAGATAGATAGTTAGATAGTTAGATAAACACATATATAGAGAAATAGATAGATATACATATAGACAAATAGATTGATTGATTGATTGATTTATAAACATTTAGATTGACGACATTGGTAGACATATTAATATATAGATTAACAAATTTATAGATAGATTTATATAAAGATTAATAAACAGATTGATATATATATATATATATATATTCATAGATAGAAAGATTTACAAATTAAATGATAGACAAATAGATATATAGATAGATAGCCAAATAAATAGATAGATACATAAATAGATAGATAAATATATAGATAGATAGCTAGATAAAAAATTTTTAGATATATAGATATATATACAGAAAAATAGATAGATATATAGTTATATAGACAGAAAGATTGATAAAGGATTAGATAGATAGATAGATAGATTGATTATTATATAATATAGTTACATAGATAGATAGATAATAGACATATAGATAAATAAAAAATAATCAAATTAATAAATAGATAGATAGATATTAGACAGATAGATAGATAAATAGATATGACGATAGATAATTAAATAGATAGACATGTAGATTGATAGATAGATAGACAAATAGAAAATAGATAGATAGACAAATAGATAGACAGATAGATGGATTATTTGATAGATAGATAAATAAATAGATAGATCGATAGATGTATTATTATAAAGATAGATAGACAAATATATAGATAGATAGACTAAAAGATAGATAGATAGATAGACAGTTAGATAGATAGATAGATAGATAGAAAAGAGGTTGATTGACAAATAGATAGATAGAGAGATAAATAGATATATAGATAGATAGAGGGAAAGACAGATAATTAGACAGATTTATAGATAGATATATTGATAGATAGATATATTGAAAGATGGATAGAAAGTTAAATAGATTAATATATAAATAAATACACACATATAAAGATAGATATATAGATAGATAGAAAGATAAATAGATAGATAGATAGATATATCGATATATAGATAGATAGGCAGATAGATAGATACATAGATAGATAGATAGATTATTAGATTGGTAGATAGACAGATTGATAGACAGATAAATTTAGAGATAGATCGATCGATAAATATATAGATAGATAGTTAGAAAAATAGATAGATTGATACATAGAAAGATAGATAGACACATAGATTGACAGATAAAATGATAGATAGAAAGATAAATGGATACATTTACAATAAAATAGATATATTGATAGATAGAAAGATAGATGGATACATTTACAACAAGAAAGATAGATTGATAGATAGATAAATAGAATGATAAATAGATAGATTGATAGAAAGAAAGATAGATAGATAGAAACATTAATAGATAAAAAGATAGAAAATTAGATAGATAGAAACATAGTCAAATAGATTGACGAGTAGATAAGAGATAGATAGATAGATAGATAGATAGATATATATATATATAGACAGAGAAATAGATAGATAGACAGATAGATAGTCACATATAAAGAGATATAGATAAATAGATAGATAGATAGATAAAAATATAGGTAGAAAGATAGATCGATTGATCGATAGAAAGATTAATAGACATATAGATAGATAGAAAGATTTGTAGATAGATTGATACGTAGTTGGATATACAAATTGATAGAGAGAATAATATATAGATAGCTAAGACAAATTAAAAGATAGCTATAAAGACAGATAGATTTATATATATATATAGGTAGTCAGATAGATAGATAGGCAAATAGATAGATAGATAAATATAAAAATATATAAATAGATAGATAGATTTTTGACAAATAGATAGAAAGATAGATAGAAAAATATATCGATATATAGATTTATATATAGATCAATAAATAGATTATTAGATAGATCGATGGATAGATATATGAAAAATTGATATACAGACATCTAGATAGATAGATAAATAGATAGATAGACTAATATATTGATAGATAGTTAGATAGATAAATAGTCATATAGATAGATTAATAGATAGATAAAAAGACGGATGGATATATTTATAGATAGATAAATAGATAGATATATAGATAGATAGACAGATAAGATATAAATAGATAGACAGATATATTATCAGATAGATAGAAAGATGATAGACATATAGATAGACTTATAGATAGGCAAATAGATAGGTAGATAGACAGACATATAGATAGATAGATAGATATATAAATATATAAATAGATAGAAATATAGACATTTAAATAGATAGATAGTCAGACAAATAGTTAGGAAAAATAGACAGTAGGGTAGATAGATAGTTTGGAAGATAGACATTAAGAGAAAAGTTAGACAACCAGACAGATAAACATATAGATAGGCAGAAAAAGAGATAGACAAATAGACATGGAGATAGATAAATATATAGATAGATAAATAGATCGATATATAGATTGATTAACAAATAGTTAGATAAATAGGTAGATTGATTGATATTAGATTGAGAGATAGAAAGGAAGATAGATAGATATATAAATTGATTGATTGATAGAAAAATAAATAGACAGATAGATATATAGATAGATAAATAGAAAGATAGATAGATAGATAGATAGATAGATAGGCAGATAGATAGGCAAAGATTTATACAGAAAGATTGACAAATTGATATATAGAAAGATAAATAGAGAGATAGAAAAATAGACATGTAGATAGAAAGATATATAAATAGATAGATATACATACATATATATAAATAAATATATAGATAATTAGATAGACAGACAAATAGTTAATAAATTGAATGATATATAAATTTACAAATAGATAGATAGAAAGACAAATAAACAGACATATAGATAGACACATAGATTGATACATAGAGAGACAGATAGATAGATAGATTGATTGATAGAGAGACACATAAATAGATAGATAGATTGATTGATTACCATATTAATAGATAGATTAAGAGTCAGAATGATAGATAGAGTGATAGACAGATTGATGCATAGTTTCATATACAAATTTGATTGAGAGATTGATATACATATAGATAGACAAATTGAAAGACATATACATAAATATATTTTTAGATAGAAAGAAAGAATGATAGATAGATAGTTGATAGAATGATACATAGAAAAACATATATATATATATATATATATATATATATATATATATATATATATATAGGTAGAATGATAGATATATAGATAGACAATTAGATAGAAAAATAGATTAACAAATAAATACCCAAATAGATAGATAGATAGATAGATATGCAGATAGATAGACAAATAATTACAAAGATAGATAGATTGATAATCATATAGATAGATAGGTCACTCGATAGATACTTATATAGAGAGAAAGGCATATATATAGACAGATAAATACACAGATATATAGATAGATAGATAAAAAGATAGATAGATAGACAAATAGTCAAACATCTAAATAGATAGATAGACAAATAGATAGATTCTTAGATAGACAGATAGACAGATAGATATATAGATAAATAGATATATAGATAGATAAATATACAAATAAATAGATAGATAGACAAACAACTAGTCATGTAGATAGGTAGATAGATAGATAGGGAGAAAAATAGACAGATAGATAAATAAATTGATAGACACATAAATAGATACATAAATAGTTTGATAGACAAATTGATTAATAGATTGATAAAAAAATAGGTAGATTTATTGATAAATAAATTGATAGGTAGAACAATATAAAGATATACATATAGATAGATAGATAGATATACAATTAGAAAGATAGATAGACAGATAGATAGATAAATAGAAAGAAAGATAGATAGCCATATAGATAGAGATAATGATATATGAAAGATAAGCAGAAAGATTTATAGATAGATAGATAGACAATAGATAGATAGATAGATAAATAAATAGATAGATAGATATATATATATATATAGATAATAGATAGATAATTAGATACATAGATAGATAGATAGATAGATAGATTGACAAACAAATACATATATAGATAGACAGATAGACAGACAGATAGACAGATAGATAGAGAGATAGATAGATAGATAGATAAATAGATAGATAATTAGATAAATAGTTAGATAAACAGATAAATAGACATATAGATAGACATATAGGATACATATAGATAGATAGATAGTAAGATAGATAGATAGATTTATTGTTTGATAGGAAAATTAATAGATAGATTAATAGTTAGATTTATATATAGCTTGATTGACAGATTGATATACAATTTGATATAAAAATTGATAGAGAGATTAATAGATTTAAAGATATATAGATTGAAAAACATGTAGATAGATAAATTGCTAGATAGTTTGATAGACAAATAGATACATATATAGGTAGATCGATATTTAGATTAATAGATAGACAAATTTTTAGAAAGATAGAAAAAAAGATAGATAAACAGTCAGATTGATAGATAGATAAATATATAGATATACAAATAGATAGTTAAATCGACAGATAGATAGATACATAGATAAATATATACATAGATAGTCATATAGATAGATAGATAGATGGATGGATAAAAAGACATATAGATTGAAAGATAGATTAATATGCAGATAGATAGAAAGACAGATATATTGATAGACATATATTTAGTTAGATTGATAGATATATAGTCACATAGATAGAAAATCGATAGACAAATACATAGATAGATACATCGATAAAATAGATAGACAAATAGGTAGATAGATTGACAGATAGATGGATAGATAGATTGATAGATAAATAGATAAATAGATAAATAAACATACAAATATTTATGCATGCAAATTGTCAGGTAGATTGATAGTTAGGCTGATTGACAATTAGAAAGTCTAATAGATATCCAGACATATAGATAGATAAACATTCAGACAACTAGACACATAGACAAATAGATAGATAGACAAACTGACAAATAGATAGATAGATAGGTAGTCAGACAGACAGAAAAATAGATAAATACATATTTTGACAAACAGATTGATAGATACATTGATGGACAAATAGGTAGATTAAATGATAAATAGATTGATATAATGAAAGATAGATAGGTAGATAGATAAATAAATGGACAAATAGATAGATAAATAGATAGATAGATCGATAGATATATAGATACACATATAAATAAACAGATAGACACCTAGATAGTCAGATAGATAGATAGAAAGATAGATATACTGATAGATAGACATATATATGGACCAATATTTGTTCATATTAATAGAAACATTGATAGATTGATTGATAGATATATTTATAGATAGATTGATAGACAGATTGATATATATATTAATAGAAAGATATATATAAAGATAGATAGATAAATAGATAGAAAGATATAATGAAAGAAAGAAAGATACATAGATAGATAATTAGATAGATAGAAATATAGAAAGGTAGATAGATAAATAGATAGATTTATATATAGATATATAGATAGATATATAGACAGATATATAGAGAGATAGAGAAATAAATTAATAGATAGACAGATATTTAGATTGATAATGAGATAGATAGATAGATAGACAAATAGATTGATAGTGATAGATAGATAGATAGATAGATTGATTGATTGATAAATAGATAGATATATATATATATATATATATATATATATATATATATATATATATATATAGATAGACATATAGATAGATAGACAAACAGATTAATTGATTGATTGTTAGATAAATAGAAGAGATAGATAGATTGAAAAATAGATAAATAGTCAAATAGATAGATATATAGATATATAAATATATAGATAGCCATATAGATAGACAGACAGACAGATAGATACATAGATAAATAGATATATAGATAGATAGGCACATACACTATAAGAAATTATCAGTTTAGCTATGAAAATTTGCTAGGCAAATAATCCCTAGCTAATTTCAAAGGGATTAGCTAGGGAATAGCAAGATATGTTTGATTTTATATCAAATTAATAATTTGTGATGGATTTTTGATGGAGTAGTGATAAAAATTTTCAATGGAACAATATCTCTAGCCAATATTGTCTTAGATTTTTGTACAAAGATTGGCGGAAAATTTATCAACAAATTTATTAATGGATTTTTCCTATCTAATTAGCTATAGAAAAAATCCTCACTAAATAATTATCTTGAAATTTATTTTTAGAATTTAATATTAATAGCCATGCTTTTAAATTTTAAAAATCAGAGGCTGGCATTGTGAATTATGGCTATAGATTTTTAAAAATTTTCATATGCCGGCATTGGGAATGATGACTATTTAATTAAACCAATTGTCATTATTCACAATGCCAGCATTTGAATTTCAAAAATTATTAAATGCCGACTTTATGAATGACTGCTATTTAATCAAACGAATAGTCGTCATTCTCAATGCCAGCTATTGAATTTAAAAATTTTCAAATGCTGGCATTGGGAACGAAGGCTATTTAAATAAACTAATATCTGTCATTCATAACACTAGCTTTTGAACGAGTTTATCCCTGTCTGATCTTCTTCTCCCTTCCTCCATTTTTCTTTTATTCATTTTCACCTAACCCCCCGAATTTTTCAGCCATTTATTCCACCAGTGGCCTCCTCCTCCCCACCAAACCCTGTAGCTGCAAACAATTCAGCATTTGCATATTATATAAAAATTTTCATCAGTCTTCTAATTATCCACATCTCAAGTGCAAAAAATTAAATTATAGGATACATAGATTCTATTGTATCCAACTGGAAAAATTAAAAAATAAATTTAAACCATATCTCAAGCTAACACACACACACACACATGAGTTCTAATCATCCAATAAATACAAAAGAATGCTAAACATCAAATCATATCTATGATGCAGAACTAACAGATTTCTCCCATGTCCCATAAAAAGAGTTGCAGGTGCCTCCAGCCTTTTTTTGTGCATAATCAACAAGTACTCTCGCAATCTAATCCCATGTATGAATAATCTCTTAAAGATATTGGTTGTGGGAGGCATCATACCGACTGGCTCAAACTTGATTTCACCTTGGCAACAAAATATGTACCCTCCTTTTTGTTTCAATCAAAACACACAAAACATCACATGCAACAAAAAATAGATAAGCATATTTATTTAAAAGACTTGAAGAAGATAAATTTAACACACACACACAACTTGTGTCCAAGATGATCATAGAATATCTTGGATAATCAGAAGGAACAAGCACTTTTAGAGGAATTGTGTCAATATGGGGGTAGGGAAGGTGATGTGTCAATTTGAGTGGGTATGTAAGGTGATATGCAGGTGTGTAGGGGTATAAACATCTTGGATGATGGGTAAAAAGTAGGCATTGTCAGCTAGAAGTGTACCTAAACCACTCTCACTATCTGAACCATGACCAAACCCACCATCTCGAGCATGACCTTTGTGATCAATTCCCACTCTCCCTCTCCTTCTACCTCGAATGGGATGCATACGTGATGGTGTTGACGACACTGGAAGGTCTAATAAATGGTTCACATGATGTCGAAGCTTCTTTAGTGTACCTAGTGATATGATGGTCTTCACCAATCTGGTGTAACACAGATCGGACAATATGATGTATGTCACATAAAGCACCAAGGGTATCAACACGAGAGCGAATGGCTATGTTTACCATAGCGGCAATCTGAGTGAACCAAAAAAAAAGTATAATTACATAATCTAATTATTAAAAATTAGGCAAAATATTTTAGAAACACATGATTATAACATACCAAAAGATCCATACTATCGGCTATAGTATGGAACCCCATATCATCCCTATGAAGTAATGGTGTCATAAAACATCATGTAATATGATGATACCACTACATATATGGATAATGAAATTCCATTAAAACTACCATATGGGGTGAAGTGATAATCCTAGCCACTCATGTCTCCTATAATTTTATGTATGTTGCATGATACATCACCCAATCGCACTGGTATCATCTACGTGCATCCATTGCATGCAAATGTTGCTCGTAAGAGTAAGCTGGAGGTATCTCTTGAAGCATCCCAAACTAGTGCAAAGCTTTAATTGGATGATGCCACTCTACAATCTTGAAACAAATAAGTTGTGACATCATCTTCTAGATCTCCTGATCAGCTAAGCAGATATATGAGAGCTGATCAAGTAACTCTCTCACGAATGGTTGCCATGACACCTACATGTGAACACATAATATCAATAAATTTTACAATAATATGAATATAATTAATATAGAACCATATAATTTTACATAAACATTACTTGATCAGAAGTCTATGCATCTAGCTGATCTCAGTTTAGAAGGAGTACATCCGATGGGTTATTCACCCATGTCAAAGGTACTCTTCATCTACACCCTAGTGAAAAAGCTAGATCTACCTCTAGCTTTGCTAGTGATTGAGCTGGTAATCCATTGCAAATATCCTTAGGTAGGTCACCATCCCTGAAATCAACATCAGCATGTTGTAAGGCATGAGTGGATGGTGGTGCTATATCTGCGTGTGGTTGCCCAAAATTGGGCCGCCCGACATGAAGTCTCCCCCAAGACCATAGCTGAATATAAAATAATGAGAAAGTGGGTCATAATATTGTAATTTGTATATTGCGTTCAGAAAAATATGACAAATCATCCATACATAATAACATACATTTTCATTTATTACATACTTGTATGAGTGTAATACAACTGCTAATACCATGGCTATGATTTATGCTAGCTCGTCATAACTCATGGTATGTATGTGATAGTACTACACCACCCCAACTATATACCATAGTATCCATCAAATCTCAATGTAGTGAGAGAAAGAACATTAGAACATGCACACCCTTCTTGTCCACAAATAAGAAGGATCCAATAAGCACTAAGATGAACCCACATGCACAATGCTCTAATGTGACCTCATCTGCTACAAGTGGTGGGGTGTATAACTAGATACATAACCACCACAAGGAGATAGTGGCTCCTCTGATAGCATCGGTAGATGGAATGACACCGAGCAACTCTACGCACAACACCTCCATATCAAACACATGTGCCAGTGACTGCTGGATCTTGGATACGAAGGCCAAGGAAGATGATGACATCATATAAGATAATCATCATCTCCCCTACTAGCACATGAAATGTGTGTGTCTCGGGCCACCATCTCTCGATGAGTGAGGTGATAAGTGGCCAATCGATCACAATGTGGCCCAAACGATACATACCATAAAATCTAGCCCTAATCATGTATGGCTGAATCCAAATATCCATCCTCCACATAGTAATGAAGACTCTCATCTATTGTCTAGGGCAGAGGATCTCCTGAAGCTATAAGCAACGAAGCAACCAAATTTAAAAGTGATTATGTATAAATTACATATTAAAATTACTAATAGTAATTGCTAATTAATAAATTATGTACATGCTCTTTATCTGCTAAGTGTGATCAGTGTCTATCTTGCATACCAAGATAGATGTATCCGACAGATCCACATCATGAAACCCCCTAGTCATATCTATAAGATATAACAAATCCAGAATAATTGTCAAATATGGTTATCAATTTTAATCACAATAATAATTTATAATACACACATAGAATAAGAATATTTTATTTAATAGAATAAGTCTGATACAAGACAACAACAAAATATTTTGGGCCTCATTTACAAGAAATTATTGTTAGTACATAAGTATTATACCAAATAACAACAAAAAAGTGAGGCCTCATTTACAAATAAACAACTAAACTTGATTTCTATTCTTACAAGACCACTGATTGTGACCCTCTTGTTTGCACAACCTACATTTTATCTTAGTTTTCTCCTCCCTAATGTTCATTCATTATGCAAATAGATTGATTTAGGATAGCCACAGACTTTGTCAATTCATTGACCTAGGATCTATAATTATTGGACTATCATTTATCTATCTATTTCTCTACCATTCTATCTATTTATCTATCTATTATTCAATCTATTAATTTGTATATTAATTTGTTTGCCAGTCTTTTTATCAATTTATCTATCAATCTATCTTTCATTATATCTATCAATCTATCTAGCTATTTGTCTATCTATCTATCTATCTGTTTATCTATCCATCTATCAATATATCTATCATTATGTATATCTATATATCTCTCTATCAATCTTTCTATTAATCTATTTATCAAACTGTCTATATATCTACTTATCTACTGTCTATCTATTTGTTTGTATGTTTGTCTATTTGTCAATCTATTTGTATATCTATCTAACAATCTATCTGCCTATCCATTTGTCTATGTATCTGTCTATCTATCTATTAATTTATCTATCCGACTATCATTCTATCTATTTGTTGGTCTATGTATTTATCTATCTATCTATCAATATATAAATCTATTTATAAATCTATCTATCTATCATTCTATCAATAAGTTTATCAAGCTATCTATCAATCTATCTATCATCTATCATTCTATTTAGCTATATGTCTATCTATTTGCCTATCTATCATTCTATTTATTTTACAATCTATCTGTCTATCTATTTGTCTATTTAACTATCTATTTATATGTCTATTGATTTGTCTATCTATTAACTATTTATAAGTCTATCTTTCTGTCTATCTATCTGTCTATCAATATATCTATCAATATGTCTATCTATTTATTTATCTATCTATTTATCTATATGTCTGTCTATCTATCTATCTATCTATTTGTTTATCTATTTGTCTATCAATTCGTCTATCAATTTGTCTATCTAGCTAACTATCTTTCTATCTATGTTACTATATATCTAACTATCATCATATATATTTATCTAATAATCTATAGCTGTCTATATATCTATCTATATATCTATCTATATATCTGTCTATATATCTATCTATATATCTGTCTATATATCTATCTATATATATGTGTGTCTATTTATCTATCTATTTGTCTATCTGTTTATTTACCTATCTATCTCTCAGTTATATGTCTGTCTCTCTGTCTATTCATCCATCAATATATCTATCTATCTATATATCTATCTATCTATATATCCATTTGTATATCTATCTATATAACTATCCATCTATCTATCTATATATCTATTTATCAATCTATCTATTTGTCTATCTATATGTATATCTATTTGTCTATCTATATATCTATTGTCAATCTAACTATCTTTCTATCTATTTGTCTATCTATCTATCTATCTATTAATATATCTATCTATATCTCTATCTTTCTATCTATCTATCTATCTGTGTGTGTGTGTGTGTGTGTGTATCTATATCTATATGTATATCTATTTATCTATCAATCTTTCTATATATTTTTCAATTTATATGTCTATTTATTTGACTATCTATAAAACTATCTATTTATCTATTTGTTTATCTATCTATCTATATATCAATATATCTACCAATCTATTTATATGAATATATTTCAATCAATCGATAGATACACAGATATACATATAAATAGATAGATAAATAGATAGATAAATAGATAGTCATATTTATAATAAGTTTATAGACTGATATACCAAAAAAAGATAGACAAATAGATATATAGATAGATAGATAGATAGATAGACAAATAGATAGATAGGTAGAGAGATTGATACTTAGATAGATAGAAAAATAAATAGATAGATAGATATAGATAGATATATATATATAGATAAAAAGATAGACAAATAGGTAGATAGATAGATAAATATATTGATAGATAGATATACAGATATATACATTGATAGAATAAAAAATTGATAGATAGATATATAGACAAATAGATAATTGATAGATAGAAAAATATAGAGATATATAGATCGATAGAAAGATAGACATATAGATATATATAGATATATATATATATATATATATATAATAATAGACTAGATGATAGAAAATTAATTAGATATTTAAATAAATAAAGAGATATAAAAATACATAGATAGTTAGATATATAGAAATATAGATTAATAAAAAAATAGCTAGAAAGATAGATAGACATATAGTCATATAGATATAGATAGATTGATAGATTGATAGATTGATAGATATACACATAAAAAGTTAGATAGAAAGATAGATAGACAGACAGACAAATAGATAGATATACAGATAGATAGACAAACAAATAGATAGATATATAGATAGATAGACAGAAAAATAGATAGCCAAATAGATAAATATACAAATAGACAGATATACAAATTTATAGATAGATAGGCAGATAGATAGATACTTCAAAAAACTAATAAATAGAAATCTACTTAAATAGATATTCATATAGACATATAGATAGTTAGAATGTTAGATATTTGGATAGATAGAGAAATAGATAGATAATGACATTGATAGTTAGATAGAAAGATAGGCAGATAGATAGAAAGATAGACAGATAGATAGAAATATTAGACAGACAGATAGATAGATAGATAGACATATAGATTGATATATAGATAGACATATAGATTGATAGATAGATAAACAAATAGATATATTGAATGAAAAAAGGACAGATAGACTGATAGATAGATAGATAGATCAATAGATTGATATAGAGATAAACAAATAAATAGATAGACATATAGATAGATATTTAAAAAAATAGACAGATAGATAAATAGATAAATAAATAGATAAAAAGACATATAGACATTTAGACATATAGACATTTAGACATATAGACAGAGAAATAGATAGCTGATAGACAAATTGACAGATAGTCAGATAGATTGTTATGAAGATAGATAGATATACAAATAGATAGAATGATAGGTAGATACCTATATAGATAGATAGACTAATAGACAAATTGACATATAGACAAATTGACAGATATAAACATATATTATTAAATAGATATAAAGATAGGCATATAGACAGATAGACTAATAGACTAATACACAGGAAGATATTTATTTAGTTAGCCATACAGAGTGATAGATAGTTAGATGGTTAGATACTAAGATACATTGAAAAATATATAAATATATAGATAGATAGACAGATTCAAAGAGAGATATTTAGACAGATGGAATATCGATAGATAGAGACTAATAGACTGATAGAGAAATAGAGAGATAGATAGAATGCCATATATACAGATAGTTAGACAAATATAAAAATTGATAGATAGATAGATAGCTAGATATATAGATAGATAGATAGATAGGGATTTATATTTATAATTAGATTGACATACAAAGAGATAGACATATACTTAGATAGATATATAGATAGATAGATAGATAATAGTCTGATAGACAAATTAATAGATAGATAGATATACAAATAAAAATATAGATTGATAGGCATATAAAGAGATAGATAGATAGATATATAGACAAATTGAAAAATAAATTGAAAAATAGGTTGATAGATTGATAGATTGATATATATATTTAGATGGATAAAGAGAATGATTGACTAATAGACTTATAGATTGAAATATATTTAGACCGTTAGAGAAATAGATAAATAGAAAGATAGATGGTTAGTTAGTTACATAGGTTTATTGATAGATAGACATAAATATTTAGATATAAAATAGATAGATAGATAGATAGACTAATAGATTGAATGATTGATAGACTAATAGAAATATAAAGAAATAAATAGATAGATAGATAGTTAGATAGATAGATAAACAAATAGATAGATAGATAGATATCAAAATAGACAGATATACAGCTAGACAGATAGACAGATATATATATATATATATATATATATATATTAATCAGTTATATTAATAAATAGATTGACATATAGATAATTAGATAGACCATATAGATAGATTAATAGATAGCCATATTGAAAGATATACAAATAGATAGAAAGATATACAGATAGACTACTAGACATATAGATAAATTATACTTAGATAGTAAGATATCTTGATAAATATTTATAGAGATAGATAGATAGATAGACTGATAGACTGATAGACTGATAGACAGAGAGTCATATAGATAGATAGAGAAATATATATTTTGACAGATAGATATATAGTGAGATAGATAGAATACAAATAAACACATAGAAAAATATATAAATAGAGATATAGACAAATAGACAAGTAGAAAAATAGACAGATAGAGAGAAAGATAGATTGATAAATAGATAAAAAGATATATAGATAGATATATAGATGTTTGGACAGATAGATATATAGGTAGATAGTTACATAGAATGATAGACAGATAGAAATATAGATAGATTGATATAAGGATATATATATATATATAATACAGAGTTATATAGTTAGATAGATAGAAAGATAGATAAACTATTATACATAATAACAAATAGATAGATAAATAAGTAAAATAGATATATGGATTGATCGCTACATAGTTTAACATAATTTTTAATAGACTGATAGATATAAAGATAATAGATAGTTAGACATATAGTCTGATTGATTGATAGATAAAAAGATAATATTATAGTTAGACAGATATACCGATAGAAGATAAATATTTAGATAGTTAGATATATTTATAGATATATAGAAACACAAATAGACAGATAGAATGATAGACAAATAGA
Source organism: Sapria himalayana (assembly GCA_029783825.1). Lineage (NCBI taxonomy): Eukaryota > Viridiplantae > Streptophyta > Magnoliopsida > Malpighiales > Rafflesiaceae > Sapria > Sapria himalayana. The sequence goes on from JAREIK010001287.1 coordinate 45,334, forward strand.
TAGATTGACACACTGATAGAAAGATAGACAAACAAATACATACATATGTAGATAAAATATAAGAAAATTGGCAGATATATAGATTGATAGACAGATAGACAGATAGATTGATTGATAAAAAAAATCGATAGATAGATAGATAAACAGATAGTTAGATAGATATATAGACAAATAGATTGATATATAAATAGATAGATTGATAGATTGATAGTTAGAAAGACAGACAGATAGATAGACAAAATAAAAGATAAATTAATATAAATATAGACAAATAGATAGACAGAAAGATAGAAAAAAAGATATACAGATAAAAAAATAGATATATAGACAGATAGATTGATAGATTGATAGATAGTTGGATAGT
>JAREIK010001288.1:0-154001 GCA_029783825.1 Sapria himalayana
TAGACAGATAGAAAGATAGGCACATAGATGATAGACACATAAAGATATATATTTACAAAGATAGACAGATAGACATATAGAGAAATAGACAGATGAAAAGTTATATATTTTGATGGAAAGATTGACAAGTAGATAAATAAAGGGATAATCTAATAAATAGATAGATATATAGATTGATAAAGAGATAGATAGAGAGACAATATAGACAAATAAATAGATAAATAAAGAAATAGATAAGCAAATATATAGATAGATAGATAAACAGATAGACAAACAAATAGATAGATAGATAGATAGATAGACAAATAGATAGTTAGAAATATTGATAGATAAATAGATAGATAGATATATAGTTAAGCAGATATATAGATATACATATATATAGATAGACAAATAGATAGATATACATATAGACAGAAAGACATATAAACACATAGATAGATAGATAAATAGATTTATAAACAAATAGAAAGATAGGCAGATAGCTAGATAGCTTGATAGATAAATAAACAGATAGATGAATAGAAAGATAGATATATTGATTGATAGTTTGATAGGTAGATAGATAGATTGATATATATATATATATATATAATTACATAAATAGAGAGATATATAAATAGATAGATAGATAGATAAACAAATAGGTAGACAAAAGAAAATATGGATAGATAGATAGATATACAAATAGAAATATAAAAAGATAGATAGACATATATATTGATAGGCAGATAGTCAGATAGATATTCCATTAGATAGATATATAAATTTATAAATATACTAAAAGATAAATAGACAGATATATAAATATATTGATAGATATATAAATAGTTAGATATATATATATATATATATCTAGATAGATAGATAGATTGATTCATTGATAGACATACAGATAGACAAAAAGTTAGATAGACAGACAAATAGAAAAATAATCAGTCACACAGACAGATAGACAGACAAATAGACAAAAAAATGCAAACAAATAGAAAGATTGACACACAAATAAACATATAAATAGATAGATAGACACACAAACACATAGACATACAAATAGATAGATAGATAAATACATAAATATATAGATAGATAATATATATATATAGCTAGATAGATAGATAGATAGATTGATTGATTGACTGACTGACAGAAAAAATGTCAGATAGATACACAAATAAAAAAATAAATTGTCACACAGACAAATAGACACACAAACAAACACAGAAAAACACACAAATAGATAGAAAGATTGACACACAGATAAACACACAAATAGATAGACAGACACACAGACACATAGACAGACAAATAGATAGACAGATAAATATAAAAATATATAGATAGATAAATAAATAAATAGATAAGCAGATAGAGGAATGATGTAGAGAGATATACATTTCGAGAGTTTAATAGATGAAAGAAAGATAGACAAATAGATAAATAGATAGATAGATAAAGAGATAGATAGATAGATAGACAGACATATATATATACAGATAGATGGATAGATAGATAAACACATAGAAATATAGATAGAAAGATTCTTAGATAGATAAATAGATAGATAGATAGATAGATAATAAACAGATAGACAAATTGATATATAGATAGATAGATAGAATATAGATAAATAGATAGATAGATAGATTAATAGATAAATAGTATTAAAGATAGATAGTAAGATAGACAAATAGGCAGATTGAAAGATAAATAGATTTATAGATAGATAGATAGATAGATAGACAGATAGATTGATTGATAGATAACCAAAAAGCTAGATAAGCAGTTAGAAAGATATAAAGATAGATAGATAGATAGATAGATAGGCAATCAAATAGCCAGATAGACAGATAGATTGATATATAGATAGGTAGATACATAGATTAATAATAGATAGATCGAACTATCGATCGATAGTTCGATAAATAGATAGATATGTAAAGATAGATAGATGTATAGACATATAGATAAAAAGATTGATAAATAGACAATAAATAGATAGATACATAGACATATAGATAAATAGATAGATAGATAAATAAATAAATAGATAGAAAGTTAGAGGATAAACATTGATAGATAGAAATTTAGAAAGATAAATAGATAGACATATACAAAAATAAATAGATAGAAAGATATTCAGATAGATAGATATAAAGTCATGTAGATAGATAAAGAGATAAATCAATAAACTAGTAGATAAATAAAAAGATAGATAGATAGACTATACACACAGATAAATAGATAGATAAATAGATAGATAAATAGATAGATATATAATTAGATAGATAAAGAGATAGATAGATAGATAGACATATAGATATTTAGACAGATAGATAAAAGAGAGATACAAATATATAGTCAGACAGACAAATAGATAGATAGTTAGATAGATAGATATATAGACAGATAGACAAATAGACAGATAGATAAATAGATCCATAGATTTAAGACATATATATATATAGGCAGATTGTCAGATAGATAGATAGAAAAATATAAAGATAAATTGAATTACAGAATGACTGATATATAAATAGACATATAGATAGATAAATAGATAGATATATAGAAAGATAGTTAGATAGATAGATCGGTAGATAAATAGATACATAGATAGGTAGATAGATCACTTTATAGATAGATAGTTAATTAGAAAGATAGATAAAAAGATAGTTAGATTAATTGATAGAAAGATAGACAAAAAGTCAAATAGATAGACAAATAGATAGATAAATAGTCACATTGATAGATAGATAGAAAAACAAACACACAGACAAAAACACAGATAGCCAGAAAGATAGACACACAAACAGACACACAAATATATAGCTAGACACAGACAAACAGACACATAAATATATAGACAAACAAATAGATAAATAGATAGAGTGAGATAGATAGGCAGATAAAGGATAAATGCAGAAAGATATACAATTAGAGAGATAGATAGATATACAAAAAGATATATAGATAGAAAGATAGATATATAGACATATAGATAGAAGACTAATAGATATTTAGATAGCAAAATGATTGATAGATAGACAAAAAGATAGATAGACAGATAAACAGAAAAAAAGATAGACAAAAAGTCAGATATACAGATAGATAGTTTGATAGATTTATAGATTGATAGATAAATAGATATATAAAAAGATAGATAGATTGATAGATTGACAGATTAACAAATTGACATATAAACATATAGAATAATAGACAATTAGACAGATATATTGATACATAGATAGGCAGATAAACAGATAGATAAATAAACAATAAGTAGATATCCATATAGAAAGAATAGATAGATAGACAAATATATAGAGAGATAGAAAGATAGATAGATAGATAGACACATAGACAGATATATAGAAGATAGATTGATTGATAAACATAAAGTTAAATAGATAATTAGACAGATAGATAAATATATAAATAGATAAATAGATAGATAATAAACAAATAGACAAACAAACAAATATACACTTAGATATATAGACAAATAGACAAATAGGTAGAAAGATATATAGAAAGATAAATAGAAGATAGATAGATAGATATACAAATAGACAGATACACAAATAGAAAGATATACAGAAGACAAATGGCTAGATATACATATAGTCAATTAGACAGATAAATAGATAGATAGTTGCATATAGATAGATAAACAGATAAACATATAGACATATAGATAGGTAGACTGATAGATAAATAGACTGAAAGACAGACAAATAGATAGATAGATAGATAGACAAGATATATAGACAAATAAACATATAAACTGATAAGCAAATAGAAAGATAGATAGATAGAATAATAGACAAATATACAAATAGTCAAATATACAGATAGAATGAAAGAAAGGAAGTAAGATAGATAGATATATAGGTAGACAACTAGACAATTAGGCAGACAGACAGATAGATAGACACAAAGATTGAGAGATAGATAGATAGACAGATAGAAAGATAGATAGATAGATAGACATAAAGACATATGATAGATAGCCAAATAGACAAACTAACAGATAGATAGATAGATATATAATTAGTCAGCTAGATAGATAAATAGATAGTTTGTTAGTTAGATAGAGAAATAGACAGATAGTTAGATAGACAGATAGACAGAAAAACACATAGAAAGATAGAAAAAAAGACATATGACACATAGAAAGATAGATAGATAAACAGATAGACAAATAGTCTGATAGATAGATAGATAGATAAATAGATAGTCAGATATACAGATAGAAGATTGAATGATTGACAATTTGACAAATAGATGTATAGACATATAGATTGATAAACAAATAGATAAATAGATAGATAGACATATAGATAGATATATAAATAAACAGATATAAAAAAAGATAGAAAGTTATATAGATAGACACATAGATAATTAGATAAATCGACACATTAATAGATAGACACATAGACAGATGGCCTGTTAGACAGATAGATAGACAGATAGAGAGATATACAAAAATATTGATAAATAGATAACCATATAGACTGATAGATAAATAGAAAGATATGTAGATACTAGTATAGATAGATAGACAGACAGACAGACAGATAGATAGACATATAGTTATATAAATAAATAGACACAATACACATAGGCAGATAAATAGAAGTCATTAAAAGATAGACAAATAGACAGATTGAAAGATATACACAATAAAGATATAAAGATAGGTAGATAGACAGATTGACAAATAAAAAAATAGACATATAGATAGAAAAAAATTAGAATGATAGACAGATAGATAGATAGACAGATAGACAATTATACAGAAGAAAGATAGATAGACTGATAGACAGATAGACAGATATACAGAAGAAAGATAGATTGAGATAAAGATAGATAGACAGACAGATAGATAGATAGATAGATAGATAGGTAGACAGATAGACAAATAGACAAATAGATAGATAGATATATAAACAAGAAGAAAAATAAATAGATAGAAAGATAGATATATAGACAGATAGACATGTAGTTAGATAGTCAGATAAATAGATAAACAATTAGATATATAGACAGATAGACAAATAGTTAGATAGTCAGATAAATAGATAAACAATTAGATATATAGACAGATAGACAAATAGACCGATATACAGATAAATAAAAGATTAATAGACACATAGACAGATAGATAGATAGATAGATAGAAAGATAGATAGATAGATAGATAGATAGAAGATAGGCAGATAGATATACAGATAGTTAGATATTCATATAGATAGATAGACCTATAAACACAAAAAGATAGGTTGATAAATAGATAGATTACAAATAGATAGATAGACATATAGACATATAGATAGATAGAGAGATCAATAGATAGAGAGATGGAAAGATAGATAAAGAGATGGAAAGATAGATAGATAGATAGATAGATAGAGATATAGATAGATAGATAGACAGAAAGACAGATATACTAACATACTGATATACAAATAGATAGAACGAGAAGTATATAAATAATAATATAAACTGATAAATAGATATATAAATATGGAGATAGAGAGATAGACAGATTGACATATATACAGATAGACAGATAGAGAGATAAATAGATAGCCAGATTGATAGATAGACATATAGACAGACAGACAGATAGATAGATAGATAGATAGGCATATGGACATATAGATAAATAGAAAGATAAATAGATAGATTGATATATATCTAGATAGATAGATAGATAGTCAAATAGACAAATAGAAAGAAAGATAGAAAGTTATATAGATAGACACATAGATATTTAGATAAATCTGCACATTAATAGATAGACAGATAGACAGATGGCCTGTTAGAAAGACAGACAGATAGATAGATAGATATACAAAAAGATAGATAAATAGTTAACCATATAGACTGATAGATAAATAAAATGATATGTAGATACTAGTATAGATAGACAGACATATAGATAGATAGATAGATAGACAAATAGATATATAAATAAATAGACACAAGACACATAGGCAGATAAATATAAGTCATATTAAAAGATAGACAGATTAAAAGATATACACAATAAAGATATAAAGATAGTTAGATAGATAGATTGACAGATAGAAAAATATACATATAGATAGAAAAAAATTTGAATGATATATAGATAGATAGACAAATATATATAAGAAAGATAGATAGAGATAAAGATAGACAGGTAGACAAATAGACAAAAAATAGATAGATATATAAACAAGAATAAAAATAAATAGATAGAAAGATAGATATATAGACAGATAGAGTGATAGTTAGATAGTCAGATAAATAGATAAATAATTAGATATATAGACAGATAGACAGATATACAGATAAATAGAAGATTGATATACATATAGACAGATAGAAAGATAGATAGATAGAAAGATAGATAGAAGATAGATATATAGATATAAAGATAGTTAGATATTCATATAGATAGATAGCCCTATAGATACATAAAGATAGATAGATAGATAGATTTCAAATAGATAGATAGACATATAGACATATAGATAGATAGAGAGATCGACAGATAGAGAGATGGAAAGATAGATAGATAGATAGACAGGTAGATAAATAGAGATATAGATAGATAAATAGACAGATAGATTGATAGACAGAAAGACAGATATTCTAACATACCGATATACAAATAGATAGAATGGCAAGTATATAAATAATAATATAAACTGATAAATAGATATATAAATATAAAGATGATGAGATAGACAGATAGACATATATACAGATAGACAGATAGCCAGCTTGATAGATAGACATATAGATAGATAGATAGATAGATAGGCATATGGACAGCTAGATAAATAGATAGATTTATAGATATCTAGACAGATAGATAGATAGTCAAATAGACAGATAAATAGATAGATTGATAGACATCTAGACATATAGATAGATAGACAAAAATAAAAAAATATATTGATATATATCTAGATAGATAGATAGATAGACAAATAAACTGATAGAGAGAAAGACAGATAGATTGATCGAAAGTGATATAGAGATAGATAGATAGATAGATAGATAGATAGATAGACATATATATATATATATATATATATATATAGACAGACAAAAAGATAGACAAATAGAGAGATAGACAAACACACATATAGATAGAAGACTGATAGGTAGATAGATAGATAGACAGAAAGATAGAAAGACATATTGACAAATAGACTAATTAGCAGATAGACAAATAAACAGATTAGCAAATAGACAGATATACATATTAGCACATAGAAAGATAGAGAGATAGATAAATAATAGATAGATAGACAGATAGATAGATACACAAATATACAAATAGACAGATAGACAGATAACCAAATAGATAGTTAGATATATAGACATATAGATTGATGGACATGTAGATTAAATGATTGACAAATAGATATATATATATAGGCAAATAGACAGATAGTCAAATAGACAAATAGACATAGAGATAGATAGAATTTAGACAAATAGATTGATAGACAGATAGAAAGATAAAGAGATAGACATAAATACAAATAGCCAGATAAATAAATTTACACATTAACAGATAGACAAATAGATAGATTGACAGAAAAATATAGACTAATAGATAGATACATAGATTGACACATAGATAGATTGTAATAAAGACTAAAAGACAGATAAACAAATAAGTAGATATCTAGATAGATAGACAAATAGACAAATTGGTTGATAGAAAGATAGATAGATAGATTGATTGATTGACATATAGATTGATATATAGATAGACAAATAGACAGATAAATAAATATACAAATTGTTAGTTATTCAGATAAATAAATACACAAATAATATGATTAATAGATTGATATATTGAAAAATAGACATATAGACAAATAGATTGATAGATTGATAGACATATAGACAAATAGATAGATAGATAGACATATAGACAAATAGATAGATAGATAGACAGATAGACAAATAGACATATAGATAGATAGATAGATTGATTGATTGATACATAGATAAAGAGATATATAGATAGACAGATAGACATGTAGGCAGATGAATAGACAGACAGATAGATAGATAAAAAGACAGATAGACAGACATGTAGGTAAACAGAAAGATAAACAAACACACATATAGTAGAAGATAGATAGACAAATAGACAGATAAATATATAGACATAATGATAGATAGACAAATAGACAGAGAGATAGATATATTTATAAATAGACAGATAGATAGATAGACCAATAGATAGATAGACACACACACACACACACACACACACACATATATATATATATACTGATAAATGATAGATGCATACAAACACACATTTAGCATGAGACAGTTTGAAATTTATAAAAATAAATAGATATAAAGATAGTCAAATAGATAGATAGAATGATAGACATTTAGAAAGATAGGCATATAAACATATACATAAATAGATAGATAGAAATATTGTCAAATTGATAGATATATAGATAAACAAGATGATATCTAAAGATATAAACCAATAAATAGATAGATAGATGATATAGATAGATAAACAAAGAGACAAATAAACATATAGACATATACATATCTAATGAGTAAATAAAAATAATATTGTAGAAATCATGCGATTCTGACAAGTAAAGGATGGAAATGGAAGCTTACTGCTCAAGGAATTTTCACATTAAAGAGAGCAAAAAATTTAGTAAGAAGAAAAGGGTAGTCGCGGGATATTTACGAAAGATTATGGATAAAAGAGATCCCACATAAAATTAACTTATTTGTGTGGAAACTCCATGCAAAAGCCATACCGGTAGATGAGAATATACAAAGAAAGGGAATAAGGCTAGCCTCTAGATGCGAATGTTGTAGAAAGGAGATAGAAAGTATTGAGCACTTATTTTCTACAGGAACAATAGCTGATAAATTGTGGGGTAGATTAGAAACAGAAGCAGAAATTAAAACAGAAGTAGGAAATCTTATTGATAGATTAGAAAGTTGGGATCAAAAGCACACCAGGAATAAAATACTCAAATGGCTCAGACAATATATCCCTCATATTACAATATGGTGCATATGGAAAGCTAGAAATAAAAGTCATTTTGAGAATATCCCGATGAGCTATGAGAACATCTTAGAAGATATTAAAAGAGAAAGCGCATTCATAATGGCATGCAACCCGATAAAACTAAAAAATAAGAAATTGATGAAAAAAAGTCATGGGGCCTATCCACAAGTATTAGAAAACCACCAGCTATTAAAATTATTAAGTGGAGAAAGTCTCTAAAAGACTACCTTATCTTGAATACAAATGGAAGCTTTAAAAGAGACATGGAAATGACAGGAGGTGGAAGAGTAATAAGAAATGAGGAAGATAGCGTAATTAAGGAATTTACAATGAGAGGAATAGCCTCTTCAGTCTTACACTCAGAAATAATGGCCCTGAATAAGGGTCTTTAAATTTGCAAAGAAAATGGGTTCTGCAAAATTCAAATACAAGTAGACTCGAGTCTATTAGTAGACCTAGCACAAGATAAAATAGAGCTATGGAGGTTAGATGAAGATACTAATAAGATAAACAAACTAGTAATTGAACTCAAAGGAAAAATTATTCACATATTTAGGGAAGCTAATGTGCTTGCAGACAAATTAGCAGAGGAAGGTATGAGGAAAGGTTTTCAGGAATTCGATGAGAATAGCATTCCACATAAGTATAAAAGATTAATACGACTTGACAAAATAGGATTTCCTTATATTAGAGTTGAAAATTAAAAGAATAAAATAAAAGTTAAAGGATAAATTTAGTGGAATAATTTTTTGCTTTGGTATATGCTTTTTGTTTCTCTTTATTGCACTCTATTGTAGTTTATAAAGACAAATGTAGGCGGTGGCAAGACATAATTGAAAATCTCCCTAGTCCTGATGGGGGAAAAGGGCCAGCCTGAAGAATGAGATATAAATATTTATAAAAAAAAAGGCATTGGGCAGGATTACTGTAGAAGGCCTCCTGAATGAAGCCCCAACAGGCAAGCAGACGCAAGTTGGTAAGGGTATAGATGCGATAATATAACTTATATTGTACTGGTTGTATTGGGGTGTTAATTTTGCAGGAAAAGCATTCAAGGAACATACTAAAAGGGGACTTGAGTATTGATGACAACTTATGTATTTTGTCTAAGTATTGCTTATAATTTGTTGAACTTGAAGTGTAATGAGCTAGAAAATATAGTCTATAACTTGTTTGTAATAATGTTAAAGGCGACAAGAGTCTGTATAGGGCAGTATATGTGCCTATATGAGTCTGTAAGGGTAGTCTTTTTACAGCAAAGCCTACAGAAGGGACACGGAGTGAAGCCTCAACAGGTTCACAGAGTGGTAAGAGAATAATAGCGGTAATAATATGCATGGTATTGGTTGTTTTGGGGTGTTAATGTTGCAGATAAAGGATCAGGCTAAAGTGGTAAGAGTCTGTATATACACCTCTAAGAACCAAGGGGGCTTGTCAAGTAGGGGGGCTCGGTAAAAGAACTAAGGCATCAAGGGGGCGAAGTGTCAACAAAAAGCCAATGTTTATGGAGCAGCGAGAGGTGTACATCTTAAACAATTGATGTTGAAAAAGAAAAGTAAAAGAGCCAAATAAAGGCATGAAAGGCAGGAAAAGACCACAAATATAGTTTGAACAAGAAAAGTCCAGAAAAGTGCATCAAGACTAGCAAACATTCTTCATAATACATAGTTAAATGAAGAGAATCAAAAGTATAAATTTATAGAGCTATGTTTTATCTTTTGTATTTGAGAAAGGGTGTAAAAGGGAAAAGGATAGTATTAGCTTGTACAAATGGTATTCCTCCGCCAAAAGAGAGGGCATAATAATAAAACAAACTTTAAAAAAAACATATAGACTGATAGTTAGATAGATAGTTAGACAGGTAAAGAAATAGACAGATAGACATATGGACAAATAAACAAATAGACATATATATAGACAGACACTTAGTCAGATAGAGAGATAGACATATAGATAGATAGATGGATAGATAAATAGAAAGATAGACTGATATATAGAAGATAGATAGACAAATAGATAGATAGACAAACAGATAGACAGACAAACAGATATATATATATATATATATATATATATATATGACATATAGATAGATAGATATATAGATAGATAGATAGGTAGGTAGATAATTAGATAGATAGATATCCACAAAGATAGATAGGCAGATAGATAGATAGACTTATAGATTGGTTGATCAATAGAAAGATAGATAGATAACTAGATAGAGAGATAGATAGATAGAATGACAGAGTGATAGACCAACAAAAAGTCAGTTAGAAAGAGAGAAAGACAGATAGATGTACAAAGAAACTGGTAGATAGACAGATAGACAAATAAACGGACAAACAAATAGATAGATAGACACAAGACAGAAAGATAGACACACAGACAGACAAATAGATAGACACCTAGACTGATAGATAGATAGACACATAGACTAACAAATAGATAGACACACATGCAGATACATAGATAAATAGGCAGACATAAAGACACATAGATAAATTGACAGAAAGACCGATCGATAGAGAAATATATAGATAGATAGATAGATAGATAGTTAGTTAGTTAGATAATAAGATAAAAAGATAGAGGATCAACACATAGAGATAAACATTTAGAGAGATAGATAAATTGACAAATAGATAGACAAATAGATAGATTGATAGATAAACTAATAGATACATAGACAGATAATCTGATAGACAGATAAATAGATAAATAGAAGATAGACAGATAGATAGATAGTCAGATTGACTTATAGACAAATATATAATTATATAGATAGATATATAGACGAATTAACATAATGAGAATTTGACTGATTATCAGATATATAGATAAAAAGATAGATAGCTACATAGTAGATAGATTGATTGATTGATAGATAAAAAAATAGATAGATAGATAGCCATATAGCTAGATAGACCAATTAACTAATGGATATAACACAGATAGACAAATTTACAAATTGGCAGATTCACAAAATGATAGATAGATAGATAGATAAATAGATAGATAAATATATTGATAGATAGATATATTGATAGATAAACAGATAGATAGATAGATAGACTGATAGATAGCTAGATTGAAAAATAGACAGATAGCCAAATTTTTAGAAAGATAGAGAGATAGATAAATAGATAGATAGATAAATAGACAGAAAGATAGATTGTTATAAAAATCAATAGATAAATAGATTGATATATAGATAGTTAGAGAGATAGTCAAATAGACATATACATAGTTAGATAGATATATATATATATATATATATATATATAAAGATTAATAAATAGACACATAGGCAGATAGATAGATAGCCAGATAGATAGAGAGACAAATAGATAGATAGATAGACATATAAAGAGAGACATAAAGATAGATAGATAAATAAAAAATTATATAAATAGATAGATAGATTGACAAATAGATAGATAGATGGATATACATATAGATAGATAGACAAATAAACAGATAGACAGATAAACATATAGACAAGAAGATTGATAAGTAGGTAGACACATAGTTAGATAAATAGATAGTTAGATAGACAGATAGATAAAAAGATAGATAGACAAAATGATAGATAGACAGATAGACAAATACATAAATAGATAGATAGATAGATATATAGATATATAGAGAGATAGATAAATAGATCGATAGATATGCAGAAAAAGATATAGACATATAGAAAAATAGAAAGATATATTAATCGATAGATAGATAGGCAGATAGACAGATAAATAAATAGACATATAGATAGATAGATGGATAGATAGATAGACAGATAGACACATAGACAAGTAGAAAATAGATATAAAGACAGATAGACAGGTAGATAGATAATTAGATAAAGGATAGATAGAGACAGATAGATTAATAGATAAATAAATAGTTAAATTGATAGTTAGATAGATTGACATATTAACAGATAGATAGATAGATAGATAAAGAAATAGTTAGATAGATAGCCAGATTGATTGATAGATAGATATAACTATATAAATATATATATATATATCTATATATATATATATATATATATATATATATATCTATATATATATATATATATATATATATATATATATATAGAAAGATAGACATATAGAGAGATTGATTAACAAATAGACATATAGAAATATAGATAGATAAAAATATAAACAGAAAGATAGATAGATAGTTAGAAAGATAGAGATATAGATAGTTAGATATATAGAAAGATAGATAGATAGACAAATTGACAGATAGATAGATAGACTTATAGAAAAAACTATAAATAGGCCGATAGACACATAGAAAGATAGATACATAAATAGATAGATAGATAGATTATTAGATAGTTAGATATATAGACAGATAGAGAGAAAGAAAGACAAATAAATAGTTAGACATACAGATATATAGATAGATAGATAGATATATAAATAGAAAGATTGACATATAGATAGACAAATGGATAAATAGACAGATAGACATAAATTTAGATAAAGAGGTAGACAGATAGATAGATAGATAGATAGACCAATTATCAAAAAAATAGATCGATAGATTGATCGATTGGTAGATAGATAGATAGATAGGAAGATAGGTAGATAAGCATATAAGTAGATAGATAACAGATAGATAAATAGATTGATTGATTGATTGATAGAAAGATAGAAATATATAGACAGATAGATAGAAAGATAGACAAACCAATAAATAGATAGATAGATTGACAGATAGACAGATAGACAGATAGATAAGTAGAAAGGAATAAAAATAGACATATAGATAGATAGATAGACAGACAGATAAACATAAAGATAGATAGATAGATCGATCGATAAATAAATAGATAGACAAATAGATAGATGGATAGATAGATAAATAAATAGATAGACAAATAGATAGATGGATAGATAAATAGATAGATATACAAATAGAAAGATAGATAGATAGAAAGATAGATAGATTGAAAGATAGACAGGTTGACTAATAGACAAATAGACTTATAGACATATAGATAGATAGGGAGATAGCCAAATAGATAGATAGACAAAAAGATAGATAAACTGATATATAGATACATAGATACATAGATATATTGATAGATAGATAGACACATAGATAGATATATACATATAGATAGATAGACACATAGACGGATAGATAGATAAATAGGTTTACAGATAGACATTTAGATAGATATATAGATAGACATATAGATAGATAGAAAGATTGACAGATAAACAAATATATAGATAAACATATAGCTAGATAGCTAGATAGGTTGATAGATAGATAGATAGATAGATAAAAATATAGATAGATAGATAGATAGAAAGTTAGATAAATAGATATATATATGTGTGTGTGTGTGTGTAGTTAGAAAGTTAGATAAATAGAAAAAATATATAGATCAACAGATTGATAAATTGATAGATAAATAGGAAATTAGATAGATAAACATAATGACATTATCATAGATTGATACATAGACATATACTTAAATTTATGGATATTCTGATATATAGATAGAAAAATAGATAGATAAGTAGATAGACATATAGACAAATATACAGATAGATACATATATACATAGATAGATAGACAGAAATATAGATAGAAAGATAGATAGACAGATAGACGGATATACATAAAGACAAATAGACATATAGACATATAGATAGATAGATAGATAGATAGACATATAGACATATAGACAGCTCGATAGATAGATAAATAGATAGATAGACATATGGACAGATTGATAGAAAGACAGATAGACAGATCGATAGAAAGATAGATAGATCGATAAATAGATTGACAGATAGATAGATCAGTAGATAGATAGATAGATAGATAGACAAATAGACAGATTGATAGAAAGATAGATAGATAGATAAATAGATTGACAAATAGGTAGATAGATAGATAGATAGAAAGATATACTGATTGACATATTGACAGATAGACAAATAGACTTATAGACAAATAGATAGATAAAGAGATAGTCAAATATATAGATTGATAGTTAGATAAATGAATAGATATATAGATAGCCAGATCGATAGATAGAATAATAGATATATATATATATATATATAGACATATAAACAAATAACTAGATAGATAGATATATAGATAGATAGACAGATAGATAGATAGATAGTCAAATTGATAGATAGACAATTAGTTAGATAGATAAATAGATAGATAGATAGATAGATTGATTGATTAATTGATAGATTGATAGATTGGCAGATTGACACATAAACAAATATATTGATAAACATATATCTATATAGCTAGATATGCAGATGGATAGATAGATAGATAGAGATATAATTTTTGAAAGATAGATAAATCAATAGATATATATTTATATATATGTATATTATATATATATATATATGTAGTTAGAAAGATAGATAGATAGAAAAATAGATAGAAAAATAGATAGAAAAATAGATAGATAGATAGTTAGTAAGTTAGATAAACATATAGACATTAACATATATAGATACATAGACATATAGTCAGATTTATAGATAGACTGATATATAAAAAGACAAATAGTTAGATAGGTAGATGGACATATTGACAAATATATATCTATATAGCTAGATATATACATGGATAGATATATAGATAGGTAGACATATAGAAAGATAGACAGATTGACAGATTGATAGATTGACAGATTATAAATAGATATATAGACTTATAGATAGATAGATAGATAGATAGGCAGGTAGACAGGTAGATAGATAGACAGATACATAGGCAGGTAGACAGGTAGATAGATAAACAGATAGATAGACAGGTAGACAGGTAGACAGGTAGATAGATAGATAGTTAGACACATATACAAATAAATTTACACTACTATAAATTATGATAATACCGACCAAATTATCGACCATAAAATTAACTCGGTAATTGCTATCCAAAACACGACCAGTTAGCTAACAAAAAAGGGTTTTGAAAAAAAAAATATTTTCGACCAAAATTCTGACCAAGGACCCACCATAATTACCGACTAAATGGTTTTGGTTGGGAATTGGTATGTAGTATTTTTATCAAATATAGTACCGACCATTTAACGACCTATCTTTATAATTGGTCGGTAATTACTGACCATTTCACTACCAATTTAGAGATCCAAATAGGCGAATCAAAGAAAAATATTTACTACCAAATTATCGACCAACTAGCCACCATATATTACCGATCAAATATAATTGGTCGTGAAATTAAGAATTGAATGAGAAAAAGGAGAATAAGTAAAAGTAGAAAAAGATTAAAAATAATAAAATGAAGAGATGAAGAAATAAAATAAAAATAAAAATAAGAAGAAATTGAATAATAAAAAGAAAAAAAAGAAGAAGTAAAGATAAATAAGAATAACAACAAAAAATAAAGTATAAGAAAAAAAAGGGAGAATTGAAATAAAAAGAAGAAGATGAAGATGATTGTGGTGGTGGTGGTGGTGATTAAGAAGAACAAGAACATAAATAAGGAGAAGAAGCACAAGAAAAAAAAACATAAAGAAGAAGACGAACATGAACAAAAAGAAGAAGAAAATAAAGAAAAACAACAATAAAATATCATGAAAAGAATGAAAAAAATGAAAAAAATGTAATAAAGAAGAAAAAAAGGAAAAAAAGAACAATATGATGATGCTGGTAAAGAATAAGAAAAAAAAAGAACATTATGATGAAGATGATTAAACGAAGAAGAAAAAGGAAAAGTAGAAGAATGAGAAGAAGGAGAAGAAGTAGTAGAAGAACGAGAAAGAGAATACGAAATCAAGTAAAAAGTTGTATAAAAAGCACATGAAAAAAAGATAACAAAATAAGATTAAAAAAATAAAAAAATGAATAATTAAAAAAATAGTAGAAAAAGAAAAATAAAAGAACAAAAAATAAGAACATGATGAAGAAAAAGATGAAAAAGATGAAAAAGTTGAAGAGAAAGAATGGTTTGAATAATTTGAAGATGAAGAAGAATAAGAAGAATAAGTATAAGAAAAAGAATATAACAATCATTAGGAAGAAGAATAAGAATAATAATAATAATAAGAAAAATAATAAGAAGACGACAATGAACAAGGAAATGAAGAAAAAGAAGAAGTTAAAGAAAAAGAAAAACAAGAATAGAAAAAATATTAGTTGAAACAAATAATAAGAACTTGAAGAAGAAGGAAATGAAGATGAACAAGAAAAAGAAGAAGATTAAGATGGAAAAGAAGAGGAAGAAAATCAAAAAGAAGAGGAAGAATATGAAGAAGAAAATGAACAACAACAACGACAACAAGAACAATATGATGTACAACAATAAAAAGAATAAATAATAATAATAATAATAATAGGAATTAGAAGAAAACAAATAAAAAAAGAACTAGAAAAAGAAAAAATAGAAGAAGAAAAAAGTTGTAGTAGTAGTAGTATAAGAAGAAGAAAACAAATAATAATAATAATAGGAATTAGAAAAAGAAAAAAAAAGTAGAAGAAATATAAGAAATAGAAGATGTTGTAATATTAGTAGCAGTATAAGAAGAAGAATAATTAGCATAAGAAGAAGAAGAGCTAGAAATATTAGTACAAGAAGAAAAAAATGAAAAATAAGAACAAGAAATGTATTAGTAGGTGTAAATGAAGAACGTGGTGAAGAAATAAAAGAAGAAGAAAAAGTTGAATAATTAGAAGTTGGAGAAGAAGAATAAGAAGAATAAGAAAAATAAAAAGATGATCATGAAGAAGAGAAAGAAATACAAAAATAAGAAGAAGTAGAAGCGATAGAAGGCATTGGAAAAAATGGTAAAAAATATTAACAACAACAAGAAATAGAAAAACAAGTAGAAGAACAAGTATAATAATAATAATAATAATAATAAGACAAATTATAATAAAGATTAAAAAAGAAAAAAAATAAGAACAAAAACAAAAATGAGAAGAATAACGAAAATAAAAAAGAAGTAGAAAAAAATGATGACAAAGATCATGATGATAATAATGATGATTAAGAAGAATAAGAAGAAGGATAAAACGAAGAAGTAGAAAATAAAAAACAAGAGGAAGGTGAATAAGAAAAAAAAAGTGTAAAATGAATTATAAGAATAACAAGAAGAAGAAGATGGAGAAGAAGAACATGAAGAAAAGAAGAATAATCACAAGAATAAAAATAAAAAAAATAAGAAGATGATAATGATGAATATTATTATTATTTTTAAGAATAAGATAAATAAGTAGTAATAGGAAATGAAAAAGAAAAATGAGAAAAATGAGAAGAATAAATAGAAGTAGAAAAAAAATAAAACCAAAAAAAAAGACGAAATTTATGAAGTAGAAGAAAAATAATAAGAGATGATAAAAAATAAGAAGAAAAAGAAAAATAGTATGAAGAATATAAATAAGAAGAAGTTGTAGATGAAGGATAATAAAAATAAGAGGAAGAAAATGAAAAATACTTAGAATAAGAAGAAAAAGAAAAATAAAACTCAGAACAACATGAACAAGATGATGATGATGATGATGAAGGACACTAAAAAATGTAAAAGAAGAAGAAGGCTAGGAAAAAAAGAAGAAGAAGGCTAGGAAAAAAAGAAGAAGAAGAAGATGATGATGATGATGATTATGATGATGAAGAAAAAGAAGAAATAGAAGAAGAAAAAGAATAAGAAGAAGGATAACAAGAATGAGATGAAGAAAGAGAAGAGAAAAGAGATGAAGAATGTGAAGTATAAGAAGAATGAGAAGTGGAAATCAAGTAATAAAAAAAATAAAAATCACTTTAAAAATTAAGAATAAAAATAAGAAGAAGAAAATAATAAAATGAAGAAGTATAAGAAAAATAATAAGAGAATGAGAAAAATAAGAAGAATAAAAATGAAAATATGAAAAAGAAAAAGAAGAAGAGAAAGAAATGTATGAATAGTTTAAAAAAGAAGAGAGAGAAAATAAAGAAAAATAACCATAATAAGAAAATTAAAAATGATAATAAACAGATGTACAATAAGAAGGTGATGATAATGAGGAATAAGAAATAGAAGAACATGGATATAATAAAAAATAATAAGAAGAAAAATAAGAATAAAAAGAAGTTTGGGAAAAATATAAGTCAAAAAAAAAGAACATGAAAAAGAAGGAGAAGAATAATTGAAAAAGAACCACAAAATGAAGATGAAGATGAAAAAAATATAAATAATATTAAGAAGTAGAAGAAGATGAAGAAGAATAAGGAGAAGAATAAGAACAAGAACAACACGAACAACATGATGTACAAGAATTAGAAAAATCAAAACAAAAAAGAAAAAGAAAAATAAGAAAAAGAAAAATATGAAGAAAAGAAGAGAAGTAGAACAAGAAGAATAAGAAGAAGAATAATAATAATAATAATAATAATAACAAGAAAAAGAATAAGAAGAAAAAAAAAGAATAAGATAAAAATATAAAGATGAAGAAATCAAAGAAGAAGAATATAGTGATGAAAATAAAAAATTATAAGAAGAAGAAGAAGTTGAACAAAATAAGAAAAAGAAGAACTAGAATAACAAGAACTAAAAGAACAAGTATTAATAGAAGAATAGGAAATGTAATTGTAGAAAAAAATGATATAGGTGAGGAAAAAGAAGAAGAAAAATATATATATAAGAATAAGAAGCATAAGTATAAGTACAAGAAGATGAAAAAAAATAGAAAAAAAATACAAAGAAGAAGCAATAGAAGATGTTGAAGAAAAAGACAAAAAATAAAAAAAATATGAACAACAAAAAAACAACAAGAAATAAAATAACATGTAGAAGAATAAATAACAATCGAATGAAGAAGTCAAAAAAATTAAAAAGAGTTAAACAATAATATAAATTAAAATGAGAAGGATAAGAAAAAGAAAATAAGAAAAAGTAGAAAAAATAAAAAGTCGAAGATGATGATGATTAGAAAGAAGAATAAGAATAAGAACAAAAAGAAGCATAAGAGGAAAAACAAGATCATCATCATCATCATCATCATCATCATCATCATCATCATCATCATCTTTTTTATCATCATCATCATCACCATAATATTCTCCTACTATTTTTTCTTTTTCTACTACTACAACTTCTTCTTCTACTTATCCTTTTTCTTTATTTTTTATTTCTTTTTCACCTTCTTTTGGTTCTTTTAGTCACCTTCTTGTTTTTCATCATCATCATCACCTTATTCTTATACACCTTCATATTTCTTTTCTTTCTCTCATTCTTCTTCTTTTTCTTATTCCTAATCATCATCATTTTTATCATCTTCTTATCTTTCATTATCTTTTATTTTATTTTATTTTATTTTATCTTTTTATTATTTTTCTTCTTCATATTTTTTTTCTCCTTCTTGATGGTCTTTTTCTCTTCCTCTATCTATTCCTCCTTCTTCTACCTCTATTTCATTTTCTTTGCCTTCCTTTTTTGCTTTTCTTCTTATACACTTTTTATACTTGTTTTCTTTCTTCTACTTCTTCTTTTGACTATCATATTCATCTTGTTCTATTACTTCTTTTCTACTTCATTTACATCATTATCATTATTATTTTCTTTTATTTTTATTTCTTTTATATCTTCTTTCTCTTCATATTCTTGATCTTTTTTTTACATTTTCTTTTTCTTGATATTAATGTTTGTTTAATTCTTTACCTTTTTCTTTTTTCATCTTATTTTTATTTTTATACTACTACTAAAACTACTAATACTATTACTACTAGTACTACTACTATTACTACCTCATCTTCTATTTATTCATCATCTTTATTTTCGTCTTCTTATCCTTTTTCTTCTTCATAAACTATTTCATCATTATCATCATCATATTCTTTATCATTTTAATTTTATTCTTTTTTTTCTCTTCTTCTCTTTCATCATCATCATCATCATCATCATCAACAACAGCATCTTCTTGATCATCATCATCATCATCATCATCATCATAATCTTCTCTTTTTTTTATTTTTTTGCTTCTTCTTCATCTTCTTCTACATCATCATCACCAACATCATCATCATCATCATTATCTTATTATTATTATTATTTATCATCACCATTATCATCTACTTCTACCATTGCTTATTAACATTATCAATTTCATCTATATCTACTTGAACTTCATTTTATTTATTTTTTCTTCATTTTCATCATCATCATCATCAGCACCTTTTTATTTTTATTTTTCTTTTATTCTTCTATTTCATTATATTCTTCTTCATCTTGTTCTTTTTCATCATATTTTTTTCTTCTTCGTATTCATCATCATTATTATCATCATAATCTTCTTCTTCAGCTTATTCAACAACATCATCATCATATTCTTCTTCTTCTTCATGATTATCATCATCACCATTTTCTTTTTTATTTTCTTGTTTATTTTTTTCTTCTTCTTTTGTATTTTCTTCTTCTTTGATTTCTTTTTCTTCTTTTTTTTAAAGGTTTTATTTATTAATTTGAACCCTCTCTTTTGGCGGAGGAATACCATTTGTACAAGCTACATCTACCCATTTCCCTTATACACCCAACTTTTAAAGCTAATATATAGATCGTAATTTTAATTAACTCCTAATCTTTTCTAAGTTAATAATCAATTTAAAATGATGACTCTTATATATATATATATATATATATTGATACATTAATTCAGTGCAGCATCTCGGTTCTCTTGATGGGTCATGCTGTGAGAGAAGCCCTCCCCATTGATCTTTGTATAATTCTTTCCCATGCTATGTTTGACACTTTAAATTTTTGTGAAGTGTCTTCCTTTAGCCGCTTCGTCCAGCCTGCTCCCTCGCAACTTCGATATACCAGATTCGACAGTCCAGAATCTACGTTGTAGAATTGATGTCCTTGCACCTTCTTTATCATTTGTATATGTCTACTCTCTTTTCTATTTCTTTAGACGTTACCACTTGTGATATTAAAGATAATCCAATTTATTCCTTTTAATTATTCACCTCGGTTTCGATTAATCACCCCTCAAGACCAGAAATATTTATAAGATACGAGCCTGCATATATTAGTAGCAACGAAACCAAAAAAAACAGTAGAGATATAAAAAACAAATATTATTCTAAGAACCTTCTAAAATAAGGAAGTTCTTTGTGGTCCAATTTTATTAATCCTACAAATTTTTTTGGTAGCGTGTCCTCATTAAAATCTTGATCTCCTCTTTTTCTACCTTCCTTGGCTAATCCATCTGCCAGTGTGTTAGCCTCTCTATATATATGGTTTATGGTATAATCTAGAATTTTTGTTATTTGCAGGATTTCTTCGATTTCCTCCTCATATCTCCAAAATGAAACTTGTTTATTAATTAAGTTAACTAAGATTTTTGAATCTATTTGAATGTCTATGTTTTTATATATTAGATTTTTTACACAATCTAACCCCTTCTCTTAAAGCTAATATCTCAACATGTAGTGCCGATGAAGCATGAAACTTCCTTGTGAAGGCTAAAATTAGCTCTCCTTCAGAATTCCTTATCAAACCCCTCCTCCTACTGCTCCAATGTCTCTGTCAAAGCTACCATCGGTATTTAAAGTCATTCTTTCTTTCGGTGGTTTTTCCCATTTTAATTCTATTATTTTAAAATGTTTTGGTGACTTTTCTTTTAGATTCCAAAAAGTCATAATTCTTTTTGATTCTTTAATGGAAAAATCTCCGAAATTTTTCTAGTCTCTTCTTTTATCTCCTTCCAGATATCATCTACACTCATACGATACCCTTCAAATCTACTTTTGTTTCTAGCCTTCCAGATGCACCAGATAACTATTAGAGGAACATTACATTTGATCCATTTCTGTGCAGCATTTAAAGCTTTTATATTACTCCATTTTTGAAATCTAGCTTTTATTGTGAGCTGTTCATATTTTATATTCAACTCTATTCCTAGTTTCCTCCATATTTCTACTGCTACTTTTCCATTTGAGAAGAGATGATCCAGTGTTTCTATTTCGGATGCACAGCATTCGCATCTTGATACTAACTTAATGCCTTTCTTTGTTAAGTTATTATCTAATGAAACAATATCAGAAAGAACTTTCCACATAAAAGTTTTAATTTTTTGAGGATTATCATTTTCCCAAATCCATTTAAATAAATTTTGCCCTACTTGCCTTTTTCTTATTACATTCTTAACAGATTTAAGTGAAAATGTTCCTTCTGATATTAATGTCCATTTCCATCCTTCTTTAGTGAGTTTTGAATAATTCTCCACTAGATCTCTTTGTTTAAGCATTTGAACCCAAACCTGCGAACTCTTACTTTTATTTTTCTCATTATGAACATCATCTTTTAAATAGTACTTCGCACGCATGAATTTCGCCCATAAGCTATTATTTCCTTTTAATCTCCACCATCTCTTACTAGCCCATGATTTAGCTAAATCTGAGAGATCGATGAATCCCAGTCCAGATTCTTGGACAGGGAGACATAAATCCTTCCATTTTATCCAATGCAATTTATATTTTACCTCTTTTTTCCCCCATAAGAAATTGGCGAATTCCTTTTCAATCTTTTTAATTAGCTTACTTGGTAGTTTCATAATCATGATATTATGCATTAATGAGCTTTCTAAGACGTGTTTTATTAATGGTATTTTTCCCCCCTTACTCAAGAATTCTTCCTTCCATCCTGCTATTTTCTTTTTTAATTTATCTATTAAAAAATCCAAGTACACAACCTTGAGTTTGCCTTCATATACTGGACAGCCTAGATATATCATTTCCCCTTTTTTTGAGAGAAACCAATGACTTTTTTAATTCTATGAGCTAATGCTATGGGTGCTTTATAAGATATCATGTATTGGCATTTTCGTTTATTTAGTTTTTGACCTGTTTCATCTTCTAAGCAAATTAACAAGTTCATCAGATTTTGTAATGATCTATGCCCTCCATTGGTGAAGATCATCACATCATCTGCATACGCTAAACAACTCACTAGTCGAGTGTTTTTTGGTTGCCTGAATGTACCTATCAAGCCTTTTTCCATCTTATCTTTAAGATTAACTATTAATAGTTCTAAATAAATATTAAATAATGCTGGTGAAAGAGGGTCTCCTTGTCTTAGACCTCTGCCCGGTTTTATTTCTTCTCCTACTTTTCCATTTGTTATAATCCTAACCCAAGTATTAGAGATGCATCTATAAACTAGATCTATCCATGTTTCCGAGAATCTCATTTTTCTCATGATGAAACAAAGAATATTCCATTCGACTCTATCAAATGCTTTGGATAAATCTAGTTTTAATATTACATTATGCCCTCTTTTTTTTGTTCCTATTTCTCTACACAATTCTTTAGCTAAACTTATATTCTCTATTATCAATCTATTGTTCATGAAGCCTGATTGTTCTATTGAAATAATTTTAGGTAAAAGGTGAGAAAGTCTGTTTTGCAAAATTTTTGCTAAAATTTTATAAATTGAGTTACATAAACTGATAGGTCTAAATCCTCCCCTGTTTGTGGATTTTCTATTTTTGGGATGATGACAATATGAAAGCTACCCCATTTTTTTCTTATTTCAGCTCCACAAAATATGTTATTTATGGCTTTTTCTATATCTTTTTTGATTATATCCCAACAAAACTGGAAAAAACAAGCATTCCATCCGTCAAGACCTATTGCACTATCTTTGTTCATACTAAAAATAGCTGTTTCAATTTCTTCTTCATCCGGGAAGTTGGTTAACCTATTATTGTGTTCAGATGTAATTTTATTTTCAATTTTTTGTAATAATGAATGTCCTCTAAGCTCATTTTTTTCACTTAATTGATTTTTGAAAAACTTTGTAAAGAAATTTTGAATATCTATATCATCTTGCAACCATACATCCTCATTATTTTTTATACCACTAATTCTATGTTTCTGTTGTTTAAACTTAGCTATTCTTTGAAAAAATTTCGTGTTTTTGTCTCCTTCTTTTAACCATTTTAATTTAGATTTTTGTTTCCAATAGACTTCTTCCATTAATAATTTAAGTTTCAATTCCGCTTTGTGCTTTGCTTAATGCTCTTCTGTTGTTAGCATTTTGATCTAACTCAAATTCTAGTTCATTTTTAGACACTAAATCTTCTGCTACTTTTACATTTTTGTTTATATTTCCAAATACTTCCTTATTCCATTGTTTTATGTCTATTTTTAGTCTACTGAGTTTGTGATTCAATATTTGAATTGAATTTCCTGATGCCTCTCTATTCCAGGAATCTTTTACCATATTCAAAAAGCCATGATGCAAACACCAAGCATTTTGAAATCTAAAGGATCCTCCTGAATAAGTAGGGTTTTTAATGGCGATTAAAAGTGGGCTATGATCAGAACATGTCTTATTTAAATGTTTTACTTCTGTCGCACTGAAATGCTCAAGTCATAAAAATTTAAATAGAACTCTATCTAATCTAGCCCAAATAGTACCCTTCTTTTTCCAGTTATTACACCATGTAAAGGGGGAACCCAAAAATTTAGCTTCTATTAAATTAGTTTTGTTTACAATATCATTGAAGTGAGACATGGCTTTTTTATTTGGAGCTTTTCCTCCCTTTTTTTCTTTAAAACTTCTAAGTGAGTTGAAATCTCCTCCTATAATCCAAGGTTTTTTTTCCCTAGATGTTTTTTCCATATCTTCCCATAATTCTTTTCTTTCCTCTTTTTTATTTTTAGCATACACTATTGTGATAATTTCTTTTTCATTATGACAAACTAATATTTATTAATTGATTCGTTTCTTTTATAATTTTTATATTCAAATTATTTTTCCACATTATCCAGATTTTTCCATTATTGTTAGCATATGCATGATCAAAGCCTAATATATCTTTGTAATGTCCTATTTGTGCCCTGTCCACCATGGGTTCAGCTATAGCAATAAGATTAATCTTATGCATATATATTAATTTTTTCAATCTATTTCTAGAGGGGAGATTTGCAATTCCCCTTATGTTCCAGTAAATGTAATTATACATTATTTAATGACTTAGCTTGCGCTCTAGTGGTGCACTTAGTTTCGTAAGTTTTATTTAAGTATTTTTTCATGTTCCTTGGTTTTTTTAAAGAACTTAAATCCCCTCCTATTTCTCCTTTCCATTCTCGACCCATTTGAATAGCCATTATTTTTAACTCCTCTATAGCCCACTCCTTATTACCCATGTTATGTTTTAGTTTTTCTAAGTTTATATCATCTCTTTGCATTCTAACTTTCTGCTCTTCTTCCTCTCTATCGGTATAGAGGGAAGTCAAAATTCTTAATTCTAAATCTTCCTCTGAAAAACAATTATAGGTACTGCCCAAGCTTTATTTTTTGTTTGATTGTTTTTAATATAAACTTTTGTTCTTCTATTTAAATCTGATATTTTCTTTATCAATTCTGCCCTTCTTGTATCTTCTAGGTTAGCTACTGCCCTCTCTTCTTCTACATTCATTTTATTGTATTCAATTAGTTTTGTTTCATTTCCATCATTTTTCTGTTCTTCAAGGTGAACAGATTGTTGGGGTTTTTTTTGATATCTCACTATCTCTCCCCCCCTTCCAACTGCCATGAATCTATCCTCCCTCATTAGCTTGTTTTCATCCATTCATTTTTTAACTAGGCAAACATCAATTCCATTGCCCATTTTCCTGCAACAAGAACAATAATTTGGAAGGTTTTCTAGAACAACTTGCTACCAGAAACCTCCACCATTCGTGCTTCCTATCCAAATTCACGAAGGAATTGGCTTCTGTAGGTCAGTTTCAATGCAAATACGTGCTACGCTTGGTCTGGAAAGTGTAGCAGTAGCACCATCCAAGAGAAGAGGAGAACCAATAGAGCAAGCAAAATGATACAGAGCATATTTGTCAAAAAAATGAATCGGTAGCAAGGGAAACAGGAACCATACCGGAGCTATCGACGATTCTTCCTTCGTGGAGAAGCTCTCGGTCCATTTGAAGGTTATCATGGGATAACCAATGATGTACTAGATGTTTCGCAACCAAATTCTATGAAAATCCTCCTTGGAATACAATTGTAACGGGATATGTTTGTCGTCGATTAAACTAATCTTAATAAGAATTTTAAGCTTCAAGGAAACGAAGAATGCATGAATATCTTCCATGCGAGGATGCCCATGCGAAAATTTGCCTACGAGAGAGTATTTTTGAGGCTCGGTTAGCTTCTGTAGGTCTTCGGGAGAGAACAATATCGAGGGATCCTCGATAAAATTCGCGTGAGTGTCCGAAGAAGATGACACTGTGCACGTGGTTTTTTTAAAAAAAATTGGAAAAGGATTTCTTATTCTCTAAGTAATCCATTTCCTTAAAAAGAGCTTGAAATCTACTTCTTCTTCCTCAAAATTTGCACTTTCTCTCTCTATAAATATTTTATCTCTCTAGAAAGTTGAGAGTGTTTTTCAAAGAAAAAGACTGCTTTTCTTCTCTTCTTTCTTCTTCTGATTTCTTTTTCTTCTTCTTCTTTGTTTTCTTCTACTATGTCTACTTCCTCAACTTCTTTGAATTCTTCTTCTTTGTATTTTTCTTTTTTTTCTTCTTTTTCTTCTTTATCTTCTTTTTTTTCTTTCTATCATTCAAGTACTTCTTCTCATTTTCTTTTTTCTACTTCTATATTATCTTATACTTTCTATTGTTTTTCTTTTTATTCTTCTTCTTATTACAAACATTCTTCTTCTTCAACATCTTATTTTTTTTCGTATTTTTCTTATTCTTCAACATCTTATCTTTCATTTTCATATTTTTCTTCTTCTTCATCTTTTCATCTTTTCTTATTTCATCCTCTTTATCTTTTTCTTCATCATCATCTTTTTTTTATCTATTTCTTCTTCATCAATATCAACTTCTTCTTCTTCTTCATTTTTATTTTTTTCATTTATTTGATAATTTTCTTTTTTTTTCTACTTTTTTTCTAATTATTCTTTTACATCTTATTAATTCTCTTCCAATAGTCCTTGTTCTTCTTCTTGATATTTTACAACATCATCATCATCTTTTTCTTCTTACTATTATTCATCATCATCTTCTACTTCTTCAACATTTTCATCTTTGTCATTTTCTCTTCTTCTTCTTTTTTTTTGTCCCCCCTTTTCTTATTTTCATCATCATCGGCATCATCATTTTTTCTTCTTCATCTTATTCCTTTTCTTCTTCTTCATTGTATTCCTTTTCATCTTCTTATTTTTCATCATCTCATTCTTTTTTTTATTCTTATTATTTTTTTCTACTTCATCATCATCAACATCACCTTTTATTCTTCTATTATTTTTTGTTTTCTTAATCTATCATTTTCTTCTTCTTCTTCCTATTATTCTTCTTCTACTTCTTTTTGCAATCTTTTTTATATTTGTACTCTTCTTTACTTTCTTTTTCTTTTTCATCATTATCTTCTTATTGCTCATCTTTTTTTTCTTCTTTTTATTACTTTCTACTTCTACTATTTCTTCTTCTTCTTCTTCTTTTTCTTCTTTTTCTACTTCTTCTTAATTATCAATATCATTTATTATCTTCATCTTTTACTACTTCTTTTTTTTATTTTTCTTGTATTTCTTGTTCTTTTTATTTTTCTTGTTAATCATCATCTTCTTCTTTTTCTACCACTTCTTTTACTTATTCTTTATCTTCATCTTTATCTTCTCTACATTATTTTTCATTTATGTTTTCTTTATCTTTATGATTATCATTTTCTTCTTGTTTTTCTTATTATTTTTCTTTTTCTTCTTTCTCTGCTTGTTGTTATTATTATTATTCTTATTATTTATCATCTTCTTCTTTTATGTCTTATAATTTTTTTTTCTTCTCCTTCTCCTTTTGCTTCCTCTTCTTCTACTTCTTCTTTGTATTTTTTTTCTTCTTTTTCTTTGTAACCATCATATTCTTCTTCTTCTTCTTCTACTTCTTCTATTATTGCATCATCTTGATTATCTTTTTCTTTTTATTCTTCTTAAGTTTTTTGATTGAATTCTTCTTTTTCTTCTTTTTTTTTCTTCTTATTCTTATTCTTATTCTATTAAGATTTCTACTGATACTAATTCTTCTTATTCTTCTTCTTCTACATCTTTTTCTTTTTCTTTTTAATCTTTGTTTTTTTTCTTCTACTTCATCATCATCATCATTATCTTCATATTCATTTTTCTTTTTTTTATTCTTATTCTCTACCTTTTTCTACTTCTCCTTCATCATTATCATGTCTTTTTGAGGGTAACAATGCTCATAATTAGTTGATATAATCTCAAAATATATTATGTAAAAATCTCTCTTCTAGTATACTTTTATATGTATATGAATCATAAATGTAATAAAGTAGACATACAATAGATATCAATCCCATATTGATTGTATTGATGGTTCATTAAATCAAAAATGAACTAATAAGTATATGAGTTGAATAAATATACTTTTCCTTCTAAAATAGACTCAGATTTTAGGGTTGGTTAACATATTTATCCATAATAAAGTTTTTAAGTATTTGATCAATATTGTATTTAGTTTTTTGATAAAGGGTTGATCATTATGGGAATGCCTATGTTCCCTCTTGGTATTCAAGGTGGCTAAACATCTTCTATTTGACTATTACTACCAAGGATGATCACCTCATAGTTTTCCTTTTGATATTTTAACACTAAAGAAACACATCATTTATTGTAAGGGTCATTTGTATATGTATTTTTTAGGAAATATGTCAACTACCCCTGATGATTATTTTGTGAATGTATTTTTATTCTTAAACCTTTAATTGTCTAGAGAATGCAAGATAATGTGTACTAATTATATTTATGCTTTTAGCTTTATAAGCATCATACTCATGATAATTATATATATTTCATAAATATCACCTATGAATGTCATATAAGCACAAATGATTCACATTGATATCACCTCATATGAGTCTCTCCCACTTGTGTGTGTCCTATGAGAAACATGTCGCCATCTTGCACAACATACATATGATTTTTATATTATGGTAAAACTTCTATGCAAGAAGTTCTACTTACCCTAGAGGTATTAAATAGGGCATGCTGAGCTAGGATGGCCCATTTTTTCAAGGTACGCCCATGCCACCATGCCATGCCAGACATGGAATGGTAAATTTCCTATGTCATGCCACACATGATATGGTGGATTAGTCCTCATGCATAGCACAATGCTCGTGACATGTCTGTGCTACATGGCCATGCTGGACCAACACTACAAGAATTTGATAGTTTACCTACTGAATTTACCTACTACCGCAATTTTGTAGGTAAAAATAGGGATTTACCGACAAATTACCTACAAATTCTTGGGAAATATGTTTTCAACAATTTACGTATAGAATACCTACCATTTACCTCCTAATATTTACCTACAAAACTATTTAGTCGGTAAATATGGCGCCAATTTTAGGCGCAAGATATTTGCGACAACTTACCTGCAATTTACCTACTAATATTTACCTACAATACTATTTAGTCGGTAAATATAGCGCCAATTTTTTATGCAAGATATTACTGACAATGTACATACAATTTACCTACTATATTTATGATTCCATAATTACCTACTGAATTTGTTGTAGGTAAATTTAAAAATATATTTTTTTATTTCTCATTAGTTTACCTACTGTCTTGTTTTGTAGGTAAATATACATATTTTTAAATTATTTTTGTTAAGTAGTTACCTACTAAAGTTTTTGTAGGTAAAATGAAATATTTAAAGAAAACAATAATAAAATTATTTTTATAAATAATTTTACATTTACTCATATTATTTTAGTAAATAAAAAAAATTTAAAATCAATTAATTATTTTAGTAAAATGATTCAGACTCATTTGATATATTTTTTCATATTATATAAAATTCATATAATTTAAAAAATCATTAAATTTTATTAATTAGAGTCTTAAAAAATCATTTGATATTTTTTTTGTTTCGGGCTATTTTTCCTATGGGAAATTACTCACTTCTCTTTCTAAGACCATCAATTACGTGTATTTGTCCAATAAGAAGGGGGCTAGCAACACTTACTACTAGGGATGACAACGAGAGGAAGGGGTGGTTTAGGAAGGGGCGGCCCCATCCTGACCTTGGCCCGTTTATTGTTTTCAATTCCCAACCCTGCCATATTTTGGTTGATTTTTGTTTTTATTTTTTATTTTTTATATTTGTTATTTTATTATATTAAAATTAATATATTTCAAAATAAAATAAAACAAATATGATTTTTTTAATTATTTATTAAAAAAATTACAATAATAATTATTATTTATATTAAAGTATAAAATAAAATAATAATAAAAATATTTTTAAAATATAATTATGGCGGGGTGGGGTGGGAATAATAATACCCGAACCCGTCCCAAACTTGTCTCGGGTATAAGAAAATAAACATGAACCCATTAAAAACCTGATTACAATTAAACTAAACCCGTCCTATTAAAGGCGGAGCGGGAATCTGAAATAATCCGTCCCGTTGCCATCCCTACTCACTACCTAATGTTAAAAAACAAACAACTTAATACTTAATGTTATTAAGTACTATTAAGCACTAAGCTCAAAAAAATTTTTATTCAACATTAAGTAAAATTATTTTAATAAAACTTTATTTATTTTAATTTAAAAAAAAAATTCTTCCCTATTAATTTTGTTATTCCTCCCTCCCTCTCATTTTCCCCCCTTTCCCTCCTCTTTTCCCCAATTTCCCCCTACCCAGCCCCCTTCCCCCCTTCTTTGATCTAGAAATTTACCTATTTTCACAAAATTCCCCTCCTCCCTCCCTCTCCATTTCCTATACGAACACACCCCCCCTCCCCCCCTCCCCCCTCTCCATTTCCCCATTTCACAACCTTCTCCCCTTCCCCCATCTCCATTTCCTCCACGAACAGGTTTCTCATCCTGCGCGATGTTTCTCATCCTGTCAAGACAGATTGCACTCGGGGGTTCATGACCTTGAGCTAAGAGGGTCGGAAGCACGAGTTCCTGATCCAAAAATTAATGGTTGTCTGAGCTTGGTTCCTCACGAAGGCATCAAGTCGTTACCGACGGTGAAGGCGTACGGCGTTACGAAGCTGTTGCCTTCGTCTGGGGCTTCGATGAAAGCTGTTGTCTGCGTGTGGAGTTGAAATCAGCTGTTGGTTTTTGGATGATTCATAGTTTCAGAGGACGGAGTTCAAACTGAAAGAAGTGTCAGCGTTTCGAGTTTCTTGCATCAGGTGTTTTTGTTTTATCTGATGCGTTTGATTTTTTTTTTGTATTGACGGTCTCTATTCTGTGTTCACTCTGTTTCGATTTGGAGGTTTTTTCCTCTTATTTCGTTGCTTCTGTAGTTGATTTTGTTTTTTCATTAGGCTTTGTTTGTTTTGGGTTTAATTGAGTTCATCTGGTTGTTCAAATTCTTGTCAACCTTGCCTTGTGTATTACTCTCGACTGCAGAGAGTGGCGTGCTCTAGCTTAAGTAAGGTTGTCTTTTTATATACGATTTAGTTTTTCAGGTGTGAAATCGGAATGGATGATGAGGGCTGGTGGGGTTCTAATGGATGATGACAGCTTTATTCAAATGTACAATCTGGTATTGCAAGGCAATGACAGAGTGGAGAACAAGTACCTTTAAGCATACTTTTAGGGAGAACAATACTTGCTGATTGCCTAAAGCATTATAGGTGATGCTAGGAATCACTTACTGCTTTTGGCTTGTGTCATTAGTCACTAAGCTATATATCATTTTCCTTTCTGGATCCCATATAACCTTTTTGATTTCTAGCTATGGAGATTACTTGAGAAAGTGGCAGCTTCTACGTTTTATCTTTTCCATTTATTCCCTTAAGATGGTGAGGAAGCTTTTCTTTAGTATATCTAAAGACCATCAGTTGGCCCATGTACTATTTCAGATAATTAATTCTAAATCTTTAGTTAACCAGGATTAGTAGTGGCTTATCATTTCTTGAAGTAGATACCTTAGGTGGACCAGGCAGATTTTATAGATGAGAGTCTCAGCTGCCAATACAAAAACTTGAACTAATTTGCTTAATAAGCCAACCTACTGAGACACGAATTTTGCTTAGAAATGACTTGCCTTGAAACAGAAGGAATTTTATTGCTCTGGCACAACCCCACAATTAAAACTTTTTGGAGCAGCATCCTTGGATAATTGTAGCTATAGAGCAGCAGCATGATAGGGTTGTTCAGTTAAAAATTTTGTGAATCTCACTTTTCCTCTACTGTGGGAATCATGACTTTTATATTTTCCATAAGTTTATCTTCTTCTGCTTTGATTTGGCCTTCGGAATTTATTTGATTAACATGTTATGGTGGTGCAATTTGCCAAGAGTGTGATAAACACTTGTATCATGATGTAAGAATAAATTCCATCTTCTGAAAGAACAAAAACCTGTGAGCTGGCTAAGGAAGTCTTTCCGCCTAAAATTCCCTTAGGTTAAATTGTTATGATTTGTTTGCTTGAAGATTTATTGGTGTGGGCCATTCCCATGTTAAAACAAGTTGTTAAGTAAAGAAAAAATGCTTCTTGGCTTGTGAGGATGGTAGAGGTTTCATAAGAAAGGAATATCCTTAGTGGGCTTCCATTTCCTATTCCTATTCCTAATATTTCAGTCTTTGTTCATTTGAGGTTGTGCACTAAGTAGGCCTTAAATAGAAAAAAGACTGCTTGTAAAAGTGTATGTTTATTTTTCCTTATAGACTTTCGGATCATTAATCATGTGTAGTTATTAAATAAAAGAGAATAATATTTAGATGACTCACATCATTTGACAGAACTTGATACCTTTTTTCTTCATTTACTGTCTAATACCTTTTTTTTTGTTTTAATTCTTTTAAACCTTCTGGCATCCATTCTTCCAAATATCAGTTTCTTGTCATCTTACTTTATGCCTTTTTTTGGTGGCTATGTTGGTCTGAGGGGAGATACATTTGCCATATGTTTCCTTGTTCACATCAACTGCAGCATCTATGGGTTTTGTGTTTGTGCATGTGTCAACTCACTAATCTGATTATCTTTTCTTCTCAGCTTTTGCTGCTTCATTTTACTTAAAGGCAACTATTTATTGCTCGATTGTATTCATTTTCAGGTAAACTACAACAAGGCCAACAAGGCCAATCTGATTATTTTTTCTTGTTTTTCTTTATTGAGATTGTGAGCATTCATTTTCTCTATTTTGCTTCAGATTTAAAGATGATGTTTTCTATCAACTAAAGTCTGGACATTTTGGTTATCTTCTCATTCAAAGTTTCAAGCTTTGGACCCGAAGGTTAGATCTTTGCCTCTTTTGAGTGAGAATGGAATTGATTTCCTATTCCTATTTAGGTATGATACTAATCATCAAGTCCTAAAACAATACACATAAATTACTATTTAAATGATGGGGGTGGAAATTATTATTATACATACATTTGAACATCAAATACATAATCCCATAAATCTTCTTCAAGTTATACTCTCCATTTTATACATTTAAACAAAACTCAATAAAAACAATCAATTAAAAATATTACACTAACTTAAATTGAATTCTCTAATATTTCTTCAAAAGAGGTATTCTTTGTTTCTTCCTTTTTATCTTATTCGTTAGATTTTTCTTGGGTGCCTGATAAGATGAACAAAATATTAATAAAAACTTGAGCAAAAAATATAAAAAATTATAATTGTTTTCATTGGAGAATACACATTAACCTCTTCAACATCCCAAAGTTTCAATGTATTATATTTCCTTCCTCACTCTACAAAGGAATTAGGAGAATTTTCCCATCAAAGGTTAAAACATGTCATTCTTAGTAATATATGTGTAAAATAAATTGATGAAATGTGGTCTAACTAAATTTCAAACATGGAATTGACTGAGGAAATATGAGATCAAATCGTCATTGGATGTATACAAGATTCAATAATGATGGCACCATTAACAAAGATTTTGTTGATGGGGTTGAAAATTTTATTAGTTTTGCTTGCAATCAATTGGGAGTGATGAATGTAAGAGAGATAAGATGTCCATGTAGGAAGTGTCATAATCGAAAGTTCCAAACTTTGGAAGAAGTGAAGTTACATCTTTTTAGAAAAGGATTTATTGCAGATTATTATGTATGGGATCGACATGGAGAACAATATGTGCATGCTACCTCTACAAATTTTGAATGTAATATTCATGAAGAGGTGGATACAAAATCTAGTAATCCATATCGACAACTGATAATCGATGCAGCTGGGCCTGGTTTTAATGTAGAGGATATGGAGGAAGTACTTAATCCCACTGCACAAAAGTTTTATGATATGCTTAATGCAGTTGATGAAAAATTATGGGATGGTTGTACTAAACATTCTCAAATGTCAGCGGTTGCACGATTGTTGCATATGAAGTCAGAGCACCATTTTTCAGAAAGATGCTTTGATGATTTCACTCAATTTTTACAAGAGGTGTTACCAGAGGATAACAAAATGGTCGATAATTTTTACAGAACAAAGAAGTTAGTGCAGGGACTTGGTCTTCCAGTAGAAAAGATTGATTGTTGCAAAAATTCTTGTGTGATATATTGGGGTGAAGATGCTGACTTGACAAGTTGCAAATTTTGTAACCATCCTATCTTCAAGAATAAACGAGACTCAGGGAAACCAAACAAATATGTTCTACACAAGATGATGTATTACTTCCCTTTAAGTCCTAGGTTACAACGATTATATGCTTCGGAAGCAACAGCTGCACATATGCGATGGCATGATGAGCACCAACAGGATGATGGCACAATGTGTCATCCATCTGATTCTGAGGCATGGAAGCATTTCAACCGCACACATCCTTCATTTTCTTATGAATGTCGCAATGTGAGATTGGGATTGTGTACTGATGGTTTTTAACCATTTGGTCAATCTGGACAACAATATTCGTCATGGCCAGTAATAGTTACTCCATACAATTTGCCACCATGGATGTGTATGAAGGAAGTTAATATGTTCTTATCCGTAATTGCACCTGGGCCTAACAATCCTAAAAATAAGATTGATGTTTTCCTGCAACCTTTGATTGCAGAATTAAAGCAACTTTGGGATGTTGGTGCGCAAACTTATGATGTTTCACGGAAACAGAACTTTCAAATGAGAGCTGCTCTTATGTGGACTATTAGTGATTTTTCTGCTTACTCAATGCTTTCTGGTTGGAGTACAGCTGGAAAACTTGCTTGTCCTTATTGTATGGAGCATTCACAAGCATTTACATTGACAAGTGGTCGAAAAACATCTTAGTTTGACAATCATCGAAAGTTTCTCACCCATGAACATCCTTTCAGGCGTAATAAGAATGCTTTCATTAAAAATAGAACTGAGATGTCACCATCCCC
Source organism: Sapria himalayana (assembly GCA_029783825.1). Classification (NCBI taxonomy): domain Eukaryota; kingdom Viridiplantae; phylum Streptophyta; class Magnoliopsida; order Malpighiales; family Rafflesiaceae; genus Sapria; species Sapria himalayana. Next base: position 36,386 of record JAREIK010001288.1, read on the forward strand.
ACCTATAAAGACCGGTGCCCAGATTTTGCAAGAAATAGATAACTTGGGAGTGAGAAGAGTGATTGATATTGATGTTGTTGAGGTTAATAGGGTAATATGCAAGACATGTGGTTGGAATAAACGAAGTATCTTTTGGGAGTTGCCATATTGGAGTTCAAATCTCATTAGACATAATCTAGATGTCATGCATATCGAGAAGAATGTGTTTGAAAATGTGTTTAACACGGTGTTGGACATTGAAGGAAAAACTAAAGACAATGAGAAAGCCAGAGAAGACATGAAAAGGTTATGTCGAAGGCATGAATTGGAAAGGGATGAAGCAACAGGCAAATTTCCCAAAGCGTGTTATACATTAGATAAGGTAAGAAAACAAGTTTTGTGCGAATGGGTGAAAAACTTGAAATTTCCTGATGGGTATGCTTCGAATATGGGACGATGTGTAGGCATGAGAAAGTTAAAGTTGTTTGGGATGAAGAACCATGATTGTCATGTATTTATGCAAAGGCTACTTCCCATTGCATTTCATGAGCTCCTTCCGACAAATGTATGGCAAGCTTTGACAAAATTAAGTCTTTTTTTCAAAAACTTAACATCAACAACAATTACAGTAGCAAACATGGAAAGACTTGAAAGAGATATTCCAATTATCATTTGCAAATTGGAACATATATTTCCTCTTGGTTTCTTCGATTCTATGGAGCATCTTCCGATACACTTGCCTTATGAGACAAGAATTGCTGGACCTGTACAATATCGTTGGATGTATCCTTTCGAAAGGTAAAATGAGTAATTTAAATTAATATTTTAATTATATTAAAAATGAATACTTATGTATTTCTATCCATATATGTTGATATAGATTTCTTGGACACTTGAAAAAGAATGTCAATAATAAAGCAAAGGTGGAAGGATCAATTTGTAATGCATACTTAGTAGAAGAAGCATCCAATTTTTGTTCATATTATTTTGAGCCACACGTGTACACAAAAGCTCGAAGAGTACCTCGTAATGATGATGGTGGTGATGTTGAAGAGGTTGTAGGTAATATTTCAATATTCAAACATCCTGGCCGACCATTTGGACGATTGAAAACAAGGAGGTTATCTGATATTGAGTATGATGCTGCACAAACTTATATTCTATTAAATTGTGAAGATGTTGAACCTTATATCAAGTAAATGTTTTAAAATTTTAATACTTATCATTCATAACTTATTAGTTGTAGGATGTCTAAAAGTATTCTATAATTTGATTAGAATATACATTGATGAAATACAAAACAACGAATCGGGCATCACAGAAGCTGAGCTTGATGAGAAGCTTGAAAAGCATTTTTCAAAATGGTTTAAGGAATATGTAAGTAGTGAAATTTTATTTCTATTAATACCAAGTTCATTACTTATATTTCAAAAATTAACTAGTTGTATGTTTAATAGGCACGCCATAATATCATCAACAATGAGTTCATCGAAGATCTTGCAAAAGGCCCTTTACGCACAGTTGAATCATATCCAATGTATTTTGTTAATGGTTACAAATTTCATACTGAATCACATGGATCAATACGGTCAACCTCAAATAGTGGAGTTTCCATAAAAGGAACAAATTCTAGTGATAACGAGATTCATTACTATGGCCGCTTGATAGAGGTTTTGAGGTTGGAATATCCAGGACTGCCAATTAAGCGCACAGTACTCTTCAAGTGTGAGTGGTTTGATCCTACTATTAATAGTGGGATGAAAGTTCATAAATAGTATCCTCTGGTAGATGTCAACCTCAAGCGAAGGCTAAATAAGTATGAACCTTTTATTCTTGCCATGCAAGCTGCACAAGTTTATTATGTCTCTTATCCTAGCTTAAAAAGAGACAAGTCTGATTGGTTAGCTGTTTGCAAAGTTAAAGCTAGGCTAATGGTGGATGTTCCTCATACTGTTGAGAAGATAGTAGATGGTAACTCAGCATTCCAAGAAGATGAGCCATTTAATTTACAACAAACTGAAGCATCGATCACGATTGATGAATCGGGTCCATTGAATGATGTAAATGGGGATCTTGTTCAACTAGTTGATGATGAATCTGAAATTTCAGATGACCCCATACTTGAGTCAGAATTAGAAGATGAAAGTGAAGATGAATATGTGGAAGCTGATGATAGTGATTAGAAAAAGAGCATTCACAATAGTTTTGTATTTATTTAGTTTATTATGATGTTTGTAGAAATCTTAATGGTTGATATTGATATTGCTATAATAAATCATTATGAATTTTGATTATGATGTTTGTAGAAATTTAAATTGTTGATATTGATATTGTAACAATAAATAAGTAATTAATGTTTGTTTTTCTTGCAGAGTGCCATATTTGTTTAATATTGTAACTTGCTCACATTTTTTTTGTTTACATCTTTATATGTTTGTTGAAGACATGGTTAAATCTCTAGCAGCCAAGAGAAGAAGGCTTGCACAGTCACAACCATCTCATCAACCAATTCAATCAGTGATACAGTCTTCAGCACCGCCCCCAACAACAGTACCCACACTTTCTCCTCCGTATATAGAGTCAACAGCCATAAACCAACTTCTTGCACTACCGCATATAGAGTCATCAGGTGCATCCCAACCTATTGTTGTTCCACCTATAGAGTCACCAGCCTCACCCCAACTTGCTGCTCCTTTGCATACAACTTCACCAACACCTACAGATGCTTCTGCACCTATTCCTGGACCTACAAATTCTTCAACACATACTTATGAATCTGGGATAGCTCAAAATCGTACACTTGTGCGATTACGAAATAATGTGTAAGTAATATATTAAAGTCTTACATTTTGTTAATTGTGAATAATATTTAAATAGAATATTATTTTATAGTTTAGAGCCATCTGGAAGAATCTCTCGCATAATGAGGAAGGCTTTTGAGGAATATATTGATCTTGAAGAGACAAATGGACTAAAATGGAAGACCATTTCTGGTGAAATTAAGGCTTTTTATTATACTCAATTTCAGGTAATAAATGCTAGGTTAACTTATTTTTAAGTTTATTTTAGCATGTGTTAGTTGGAAAAAAAAGGTGAAGCAACCCCTACTGCATAGAATTAAGATTTAATTGTATGATAATTTTGATTATAACATAGAATTATATAATGTAGAAATGCTTCATGTGGGACAATGCAATAGATGAACTAGTCAAAATAGCATGGGAGGAGAAAGTGTGTAGTCGATATCGAGACATGATATCAGAGATAAAAAGGAAAGGGAAGAAGCCAAACTTCATTGATCCAGGTTTATGGGAAAGATGGCAGTGTTATTGGAACACACCGAAAGCAAAAAAGATTCATGAAACGTACTCCAAGAACAGAATGTCGAAGGCAACGGATGGGAATGGACCTTGAACTCACACTGGAGGCACTGCTACTCATTATGACCATGGGAGATGACTTGTAAGCTTTTATTCAGAACTAGTTTTTAACTCTTTTGGCTATAATTTGTTTGGTCCTTGTCATATTATAGATAAGGAAAGGAATTTTTATGTTAGTGAGAAAATAGTCCATATGAGATGGATGTGGTATATCGTCATTGGAGAGAAGGTCAATGCCTTTGGGTACTGTTCCTTTGATGGAATAAGATTATAACATAATTGTGAAAGTACTTTAATGAAAAAAAATTGAGAGATTTGTATATTACTGCTACCCTATGGCATAAGCAACACTTATTTTGTTTGTTTGATTCCTGAGTGCATATAATTTCCTGTTATGGTTTGTTTGGCTGCTAAAAAAATGCAGGGGAACAAAAGGCATGCCATATAATATTGAATTCCAGAATACTATCAAACTGATTCTCCTATGTCTGACTAATGGGAATATATAGACATTCACAATCCCCTTTATTTTTCTGACCTGGAGTACCATTTTCTCCTTCCTCTTTGTTTTCACATACTTAATGAACATATAGTTCCAAGATTAAATTAGCATATAGAATACTATGTCTCATTTCTCAAAGTGTTTGTGATGTTGGGTGGTTGTTTGGTGTTTGTGATTACAACTTTTTCTCATGGTGATTGTGATGTTGGGTGGTTTTTGTTGTGTGTTGTTGGAAAGGATGACCCTAATGTGAAGTTGTGTGTTGTTGAGTATTTGTTCGTTTTGGACTAAGGATCTTCATTTGGAAGCATTTTAAATTTTTTTAATAGATTAGTAATTTTTTTTTAATCTTGTAAGACCATAATCTTCTAAGCATTAGTAAGGGTGAATTACATTTTTTTAATGAAAGCGATAATTCTAATCAAATCAACTTCTCTATTTGTTGGCTTATGTTCTTGGTTTGTAATGAGTTTCTATATTTATGTATATTTAGGCTCATAAACTTGGGCGTCATCCCACTGCACCAGAGCTATTTCTGTACACGCACACCAAAAAAGGTGATGGTAAGACATTTGTTGATAAGAAGTCAAGAACTGTAAATGTAAGTTAATTAATTTGATTAATGTATGACTTTCTTGAACTTACTCATTATGATAATCTAATTAATTTAAATTTTTACCAGGATGCTCTTGAGTCTAGGAGAGCGCAGTTAACATAATGCAATGAGACAATAGATGAGAATAGCATGTTTTTGGATATTGTGGGTGGAAAACAAAGGAATGCAGTTTATGGTTTTGGGTCCCAAGGTAGTGATTACTATGGGACTAGTGGTGCATCTACTTCAACAACGTCCCATTTTCCTCAACAAAATGAAGAAGAAATGCAAGAGCTACGAGAGAGACTTACACACCAAGAGGAGGTAATTAATAAATTGGAAAGCCTAACATCACATTTATTACAACGTATGGATGAAATGTCAAGAGCTCAACAACCACCACTAGTCCCTACTCGTCTTATTTCTGACCCCGTTCATGATGATGATACAGATGATGATGATGACGATGACAACAATACAATTCCAAAGTAGTATCTATTGTTGTCTCAAGTTTCAATCTATCATGTTATGCAGCTATCAACTTGTTATTATTGCCACTTTTTATTTTATGTAAGACTATACTTTAAGTGCACTTTCTAGTTATATTTATGTAATTTGAATATTTTAATTGCACTATTATTGTCATTTTATTACAATTTTTAATCATATATTAATATACTTTTATTGTAAATTTATTCTGTTTTTATCAGGATTACAATTAAATTAAATTAAATATGTAAAAATGTTTTCATATTATTTTAAATTACCTATATATTACCTACTAAAAATATAAATGAATGGATTATTACCAACAGATTACCTGCTAAAAGTATAATATGAATGAAATTATTACCGATAGATTACCTACTAAAAGTATAAATGAATGAAATTATTATCGACAGATTACCTACTACAAGTATAAATGAATGAAATTATTACCTACAAATCTAACCATTACCTACAGATTACCGACAACTTTACCTACTAAATTGGCAAATTAGGCAACAAACTTACCTACAGATTACTAACAATATAGCAACTACAGAATGAAAATTACCTACCAATTGTACCTACAGTATAGCAGTCACTAAATTTACCTACAACATTACCTACAAAAACAATAGTAGGTAAAGTAATTTCCCGACAAAATATGACATGATATTACCTACTACTTACCGACTAATATTGTTGTAGGTAATTACCTACTATTGCTCTTTTTTGTAGGTAATTATTTTTACCGACAGAGATATTACCTATAATGGTGTTCGGTAGGAAATTAGTAGGTAAACTGGATTACCTACAAAATTTCAATGATTACCTACTGAAATGTTCAGTAGGTAAACTGTTAATTTCTTGTAGTGCAATGGGACCGAGGAATCTTTCACATGCTATGAAAAAAATTTCGTAACCCCATTACAAAATGGAAAGTGGCAAACTGGTTTGGAGATTCTAATTTCTATCGCATGCTACAAAAAAATATTGTCGACCACGTAGCTGGTTTTTTAAAATAATTTGATTGTCCCATGATGAGGCGGTCAAATTTTTTACCCTGCCCCATTTTGGGGGACAAGGTCAGGGTATAAATGTTTAAAAAAAATTAGACTCAAATCAAGCCTATGTCGTCATTCTTGATGGGACACCCAACGGGTGGCCACTTGGGCCTATTTATCGTGTCACTAAGCCAAGCACATGGGTCTTGCTTAGGCTAGCACTAGGCATGGCTCATGATAGCCCAGCATAGTATTAATCATGCCATGGGGTGGCCTAGCCTGTCATGAGGCACTATTTTGGTCCATACCATGGTGGGCTAGGTACTATTAAATTGGGCTAGGCTGTGGACTATGATTGGGCTACCCAACCCATTTGACACATCTAACTTAGCCACCATATTACTTAAATATTAGATTTTTTAGATAGTACATTATGAATTAGTTTTTGATATTTTTATTCTTTCAGCTTTATGAACACTATACTCATAATAATTATTATACCTTAACATTTGGTTTTTAAATATTAGTTTAAGTCACATGTTAGAATTAGAAGGGCCATCACCTGCTTCTTAATAGACCTTATGAATGCATGTTATGAAATATGACTTACCTATCACAAACCACTATGATCAACATGTACAAACTGACGTATTTATCAAAATCCTAATTTTTAGTTCAAAATTGCATCAAAATTTAACTGCATCCAAACACCACATAAAAACAAACATAAACTCATAAAATTAATAATTTATTAAAACACAATTACTTTTCAAATACTAGAATTCTATTTACTTGGATATTTGGGTAGAAATCATGTAAAATATATATCAAAAGACTTCTCATAGATTTTTGGCTTCCAAATGAATGCCCACATGACTTTCTAAGTATAAAACCTTAATTCTAAAAAAGATTTGCTTGTTTGCCATGGATATGACCTTAATTCGAGTTGAATTTGCATCTCCTAGGGTTCTTGGCATGCTCATCATGTTCCCTTTCTAAGTATAATAAGTGTAGCTTTTATATTCTAGGGATCCATGTGATACTTCAAGTTGAAAGCCATGACACAAAGTTGAAGTTGTGACTTAACATCTATTTGAATCTTTTCTAGAAAATGAATATAATGGCACTAGGAATAGCCATGATGAATTATTATCTCTCTATAACAAAATGTCATGGTATCAAGAATGACCATGACTTATCTCTTTTGAATTTCTAAAAAAAATATCATGGCTTTGAGATCATCATGATTGAGATTAAATTCTCTATAACACAAATTATTGATATTATGAATAGCCATGACTGTGGTATTAGATTTATAATCAAATTATTATGCCTTAGAGATTACCACAGTTGAAGTAAAAACTCTGTATAACATAAAGTCATGATATTTTAGTTGACCATGACTTTGGTATATTCACTTTGTAGCACAAAGTTGTAGAATTGGAAAAGGTTATGACATGAGTTATTACTATTTTGTACAAAATTTCATAATAGAAAATGATGTCGCTACTCACATTTCTTGATGTTTTTTCTCTATTTTGATAAAGTCACAATTCTATAATATGGCACAACAACTTGTACTATAGGGATACTTAGTTGCCATGTTATAAAAATAATATCGCAGCCAAAAATAGTTAGGTTTTTTTGCATTTATGATGTTAAGACAATGTCATGACTATGATGAATGTGTTATATTGTAAAATGATTATATCAACTTGGTGATAGAGGCATGACATATAAAGAATGCCATGAAGTTTAGATAGAGTTATCACTAATAAAAATTGTCATAACTACTTAAAACTAATATGGAAGGTATGAATAAATCATGCCAAGAAAAATTATATTGACTATCCATCACTTTTCTCCCCTACAAGACATTTCTCCCCCGAGTCAACTAATATCCCAAAAATTTTTTATGATTTCACTAATAATCTTCAAATCTTTTCAAAATATATATTTAGTAAAATCACTTTGAAAAATTTTAAAATACATGCAAACACACGTATATTTACTTCTAAAATTACACAAATTATTTCGTATATGGAGTACCAAACAAACATCCACACTAAAATTATTGTTCGTCCCCAAGAAAATGAGACTCCTTTCAAACATCAACACCAAGAGAAAAATACATGTATGATCACCATGACTAGTTTTGAGAGTTGTGGTGGTCATTTGTTTTGATAGAAAGTATATGAGTTGTGTTATGAAGTAACTATTCATCAAACAATGAATAAAAATATTTTTGAGTTGTCTCACAAGCAACACTATATTTAATGTCCAAAGACAAACTTTCTTTATATCTCCAAGTAAGTTAGTAACTTTAGCTATCTATTCTAGCTTTTTCATATAATCTTTTTGTTGGCTCATCTTTTTGATTTTTCTTTCAACACCATGATATTCTTTAGTACTTCTTCATAAATATATTTTGTCATAGATGTTGTGCCTTAGGAAAATATCATGGCTTTAGTGCATATAAATTCCTTAAAAAATATAGCAACTCTTTGTCTGGTTATAGCTTATGGAATTGCTTTCTAGATCATATTAGTCACAACTTTGACTCACCATGACTTTCAGCATTCTTTCAATAAAAAAAACATGGAACCCATTAAAGTTGTGAATTTCTTCATCATAATTACTTCTTTCTCATCTGCCTTCTGATGTTCCACCATTGTTATCTTTATCTTTTCTTTCTTTTCCAACATATCAATGATCAATTGATGATTTTTTTTTACTTGTACTTCATTTGCCATCTCAAGAGTCTTTTCATTAGCTCTAGCATTTTGCTCCATAGAGAACTTCATTTTTGCTGCCTATTCTTTTACCTCTTCAAAGTTATATATCTCAGATCCTCCTGAAGATGAATTTAAAGAAGGTAGTGACTTCATAGTTGTCTTCATCTTCATCTTTATTTTTTTTTTCAATCCATTTTTTTAGATTCTTCATTGTTATGTACTTCTTCTTTTGGCAAACAGTTTTCTATAAACTCTTTTCATCTAAAATCTACTTTCTATCTCATTTTGATATTGTACAGATTTATTTTTACTTTCTCTACACCCCCTTCTTGACATCAATTAATATTTGTTCTATGGCTAAAAATAGATGTACCAACATTAAATGAGCGTGCTAATTTTCCTCCATGTCATGCATATAAAACCCCACTAGATAAATAAACTTACCCTTTTTCAAAAAAAACATCTTCAATCACTCCAAATAGAAATTTGATTTAATGATTGAACATTTTAAGTAAGAGAATAGTTAGAGTTATCTTATCAAGGCTTAACAATTGCACTATGGATAATGGTTTCAATTTTAAATTTGATCCCAGCACATAGTATCTTCTACAATATGCACTCCCTAATTATGAATGGATTTATAAAACTTTTTAGATCTTTCAGCTTTCTTGGTAGCTAAATGATGAGACTATACTTCTTGGTCATTTTTCCATTCCATATATCTCCAACTTCTTTTTATTTCATTATATCTTTTATGAATTTCATGTAATTTAGTATTTGGGCTAGCACTTTAGAAAATAGAATTTTACCTACAACTTTTAGAGTTGAAACTATTTGAATTTCTCATTATTGTGACTTTGTTAGCTACCCAATTTTATTGATTAAATAGTGTCCCAAAAGCTTATTGAATAAAATATCTCTTCAATGATAATCAATATGTATATGAGTCATACAAATAATAAAAATGAATTTTGTCTAGATATTGATCACATAAGATTATATTAGCAAATCAACTAAATAACAATAATAGAATGCAATTCTAATAAGATAGATAATTAGAGATATAGGTATGACTCTTAGATCCTTGGCTTTATCGATGTAATTCATGTGATGCATGTTCAAATAGTTTAAATTATATTTGTTTTGGATATATAATGAAGCATGTATATGCATACAAGATAATGATTGTCCCTTCATAGGTGTCTCCTCAATACTTTACCACTAAGATAATAAATCATCTCTACTCTAGAATTACTTATAAGTCTATGCCTTTTAAGTCACTTATCATTGACCTTGATGACTAATTTGTATGTATATTCTTATTCATTAGTCTCATGTTGCATAAGGACCAACAACTAATGTGATTTATAAGTAGTTGTACATCTAGCTTTGTAAGCACCTTAACTACATAATTAATATATGTGTTTCTCAAGTTTAACCAGTTAGAAAAATATGAGTAAAAGTACGTTAAAGAACTATCAATACTTTATGAGTTACAATACACTCTCATATGTTTCATTTATTATCTATTATCATCCTCTATAGTAATGATGTGACCCAAACTCTAAAAGCAAATCTCTTAAGAGAATATTCTATAAAATCTTTACCTCAATCAAGAACCAAATATTTTTAGACATGCACAATAGATTGCTTGTAAAATCATTCATGTTTTTGGCTCCAGGAATGCAATACTTGCGATGATTAATATAGCTAAATTTTGAGATATAGATTTGTCTCTTACATCATGGCTAGAATGGATATCATTTCATTCCTACTAAATGCATAAGTGAGTCTCATAGATTATATGTTACCGTATACCACAATAACATGTACAAATTCACCAATAGTTAAATCCATAATTTAAGTTCTATTTAATTACTAGATCCATCAATTTTTATTTCATAATATAAATTAAATACATTTATTATTCATAAAACTATTCATATACCATATAAAAAAATTATACAAATTAGATCTCAATTTTGCTTAGCATTAGGGAGAGATTCACGAGGTACAAAAAAAAATCTCATGAATCTAAAGTTCCTACCGATAGCCCTCATAAGCATCAGGATACAAACCCTAATCTCCTAGATATTTTAGTTGTTTTTCTTTAATTACCTTGGGGAGGGGGGGGGGTGTTGAAAGTCACGCATCCCAACTTTAGGCTTTAATTTGTCTTACATTCCTTGCTTCTATATGTATCCCTTAAGGTGTTTAAAAATCACCTCTATGATTGTTTGCTATTCTTTGACTTTGTGTTGGTACATGGAGAAGAAGATTAATCTCCCAATAGGTTTTACTCATTTTCTCTTTTATACTTTAGTATTTATCCAAGTAGAAAATCATCACTTTCAGATGATTTCATGACTTTGATCTTGATCTCTTGAGCTTGAGGTTACAACCCTAGAAAGTGGCAGCATCTTTGGAATGCATCTTAATCTTTCTATATCACAAAGTCATGTTACTGATAATGTCTATAACTTGTACCTTTTTATTTCTGTAAGACAGAATCATGATGTTGAGAATGGATGTGGCTTAGGCATTAGTTTCTCTTTTATATCCGAAGGCTCTAACAATAGGAATGACTGAGACACTAGGAATAGTTTTTCTTGCGTATCATATGACTGTGAAATAAAAAATGACCATGACATTACCTTAGTCTTTCTTTTGCATAAAATGGTTGGGGTGCTTAGGAAAGGCCACAATGATGAAAATTGTCTTTCTTATATATAACATGGCCACATGCTGAAACTAGCCATGACTTTCTCTTAACATTTCTTGCATATAACATGGCCGCAACACTAAGAAAGTTTATTGTCTCTGGGTATTTAGTTCATACATGAAAATCATAACTTTGCCTTCTCTTGAAGACAATAGCCAAATTGTTGGGGAGTTATCATTCTCAAGTAAATTACTTGTATAAATTTTGTCTAAAAGTCAAGAAATTAAATTATTATTGTAGCTTTGGCCTAAATAGTTTTATTTTTCTATCATTCTCTAACTCAAAAGTCATCACTTTGGAAAAAGGTTGTGACTCTAACATGAGAATAGAAAGTCCTAGTAAAGATAAAGATGTGATCCTATAAAGTGACAATTACTTCTAGCACTAAAGTGATGCGTAGTTAATATGACATAAAATTAATATCATGACCATTTAATTATTATGAGATATGTATAACTAAGACTCCATTATAATATCATGGCCATAAAAAATGTGTTGCATAGTTGAAGAATAATGCTAATGAAGAGGTAGAGTTATGCCACATAAAGATTATAATGACTAATTAAGTAGAATTTTATCTAAGAATGAATGCTGAAATTTTTCAATTAACTATAAATTATAATATCACCAAATACCTTTGAACATACAAATTGCATGATTATTTATCAAAATCCATCAAAATTCCAAAGTCATGAAATTAATCCAATTATATCTCTTTCCCATAGTTACACATCATCTAGTAGCAATATAAATATTCAAGAATATTTGATAATTGAATACCAAACAAACTTTCACACTAAAACTATCACTCATCCTTGAGCAATGACTTCTTTCTCAATAAAATAAAATTATTTAATATCAACTTATAAATTCATCACAATTGAATACCATATCAAAATATGGAAATAAATAAAAAGTATAAATCAATGTGTTGAGAGAAGTCGACAATAAGAATTTTCTTTGGATCATACTTTTTAAAGGTGAAATCTAACTTATAGTGCTCGAATAGTGTCATAGAAGTGTATAGTGTTTTCAAATCTCCAAATTTGGGTAGATTCTCAGTCTAATATCTTCACCATAATGTAACACAATATGTCTAATCTTGACCTAATGAAATTTATTACACTCTCAAAAAAATCCATGGTAAAATCTAAGGCCTTTTGATTTACAATAAATTTTCTCAATTCCTCCATCCATTAGTTCTACTGATATTACATGTCATTTCCATTCGTTGCATTTCTTTTCATCACCATTTTTTTTTAATTTTCTACGATAGCTTCATACAATTTTCTAAACAATTCAACACTACCAATCAATCCTAGATCTACTCACTTCATTTATTCTTCCAAGAGTTTGTAGATCTTATATTCAAACTATTCTTAGTTTGTGATAAAGAATATTTCTTTTTGTTTGAGATATAATTTTTACATTGCATCTCATTTTCCAGAATTGTATACTACTGCTGTGCATAGGGATTGAATCTCTTTTTTTATCTCTTTCTTATTTTTTTTCACCATCTTGCTATGCATTTTTCAAAAGATGAACATACCTCAATGTATAGCTCGGGAATTTTCAAGTTTGCCCTGCTCATCTTTTCATCGTCCACCCTTTCTTTCCAAAACTTATATGTCAGCTCTAGTGAATGATTGTACATTTTACCCAAATTATTGTTGATTCTTCCCCTTCAAAAATAATTTTCTTTTCTTTTCTATCTCTTTCAATTCTCTTTTTAATACTTGACAATGTTAGGGGGTTCATGGGCACTTTACATAATTATGTTCATCTATGGGGATTCCCTTAGCTAGACATAATAAATAAATTAGGGAAGAGAGTTAGTTGGCCAAAAAATTAACCCTCTAGGAAACCAAGAATTAAATTTTCAAGAATCATCCTAATATCAAAACTATAACTAACAAGGATGACATATTATAAAATCACCATCTCTTTAATGATCATCAAGACACGGAGTGTTGATAATAAAAATATGTATATGGAACACAATTAAACTTTACTCACCTTTGTGAGATCTTCAAACATGAAATATCTATTTGTACTATTTGATGTTACCCTTCATATGACATTTTCATCTATCAATTGACTGGTAATTCTTAGAAAATTGAGTCATCTGCAGAGAGATTTAAATGACATACTATCCTTGGCTCCTAGGTTTCCAAGAAACTTATTTATTTTCTCCTATCAAAGTACACCCGAATATCTCTCACTTAGCATGTTTTCTTTAAAACTATCATCCAAATTGGCAATCAATTATTTCATAAAGGAAGTATTCCTATATTCTCTATTGATGTAAAGAAATATCTAATTCCTCTTCTTTATGATGTCCCCAAAAGGATAGATAAATTCATTGAATTTTCTCTCTAAAAAAATGTTTCTTTGTAAGAACTAAGTCCATCCATCACAATTCCTGTTCTATAACAAAAATCACCATGGCTGCAATGATATTGTATGGAATTTACTTGGCACTAAGTTCTGTTAGTTTTCTTACTTTTTGCGGCTCATTTCTCTGGCAATTTTTATCGATGAAAATTTTTTTCCATCATCAAATCAATGAGATTAATGTATTTAAGGTTTAATTTTTGTGGTATTGGAAGAGAAATTAAAATTTTTTGAAGGATTTCTAGGGTTATTTATGTATTTATTGTCATGGCCTCATTAATAGTCACAACTTTGTGGGCTTGCTTCTCTTTCTTAAATAAAAAGTCATTATATTATATCAAGCTATTACTTCAAAGTAGAGGTGTCAAGTGGGCAGGGCAGCCTCAGCCCAACATGAGGGACGACATGACTAAGCCATTTTAAACCTGGCATGGCACGGTCGAGAACCATGCATGGGCCCGTGTTGTGCCATGATTGGCTAGGGTGTGTCGGTCACCATGTAGAGCCAGGAACAACCTGGCTCCCTGGCCCGAAGGCAAGGTCCAGTGGCATGAATCATCACAATGCCTAGAACTCAGCATGAGTTCTGGGTTATGGGTGTTGGGCTCCAATGATATGTGATCCATCGCCCATTAGGCTCGGCTCAGCTCATGCCTTGAGATCGGGCTTGCTTCTCACCCAATTCTAGATCCTTCTAGAATCGTCGAGCTGAACTGACCCAATGATAAAAAATATTATGCCGAGAAACATCTATTTATTGGATGCACACCCAATGGCTAGGGCAGAAAATATGATGGATATCGTGATTCTACTCCTAAATAATTCATAATAATTAAAAAATATTAAAAAAATATGATTTAAAAATAATTTTTTATTATCTATATATATCTCTCCCTCACTTCTCAATCTCCCACCTCAAATTCTCTCTATTTCTCTCTAATCTTAATTGTTAAATCTCCAATATTTAACTCTATCTCTAAAGTTGACCCTCTCTCAATATCATTTAGCCATTAGGCTTTTGGGACTCAAGTGTGGACTATGCTTTAGACATTGGACTCGAATATTAGACATCGACTTCGGCCATTGGGTATCAGCAATCCATAAATGGCCAAATGCCAAATGGTTATTATTTTTTAACTTTTATTTAGTTTTAAAATTTTAATTTTTTATAAATATTTAATAACAAATAATATTTAATTTATAAAAAATAAAATTTAGAATAGATTTAATAAACCAATAAAAATTTTAAATATAGTGAATTTAATGATGAGGATGAGATTAAGATTGACGTAAATATAGATAATTTTAATATTGATAATAAAAACACTATGAAATTTTCTTAGGTTGGGGCCCCTAAAACCTTGTTTTCTTTCACAGTCTTGACCCAAACATCTAAAAAATAAAAAACTAGAAAAAAATCTATAGTTTGGACTCACTTTAACACTATACAAAATAAAAATGTTACGGTTATCGATAAAGAATTGACACAATACAAATATTGTAAGAAAGTATTAACCAATAGTAGTGCATGTGGGACTGAGAACTTAAAGAGGCATGTCAAACAATGTACTAAAAAACATGTTGTATTTGACCTAGGCAACCCCAACTGAATGGTAGGGTCTTTGTGGTTGGATCTATTCAGCCTCTATGTTGACCACCTTCATATACTACAATGTGTTAGTGAGGGAAGGCATGTCCAAGCTGATCTCCACAATAGGTCTTATGATTAGATTTTTACATGATCCCAGGATAGTCAGTTTCATGTAGACCTATTTTAAGCCTGCATATCGTAAGATTGCTAAGTCCAAATGAAGGAATAATATACTACAATATTATAAGCTAGAAAAACAAATAACAACTAATAAATTTAGTGAATATAGTATCATAGTGTTAGTGACATCCGATATCTAGATTAGTCATGATGATGTATCTTTTGTATACCTTAATGCCCACTTTGTAAATTCTAAATGAACACTAAATAAAAAGATATTAAGATTTTCAGAGATTCTCCATCCTCATGATGATATGGCCATATATGACTGAATAATGAGAATCTTTAGAAAATATAATATTTGAAATAAAATATATAGTATTACATTCAATAATACATCCAATAAAGGTATAGCCATTAACATATTTGTTAGTACCATTAGAGATGAGCCATTCAGAAGGATTTTTATGTTAAATACATGTGTCACTCATTAACATCATAGTATAAGTGGGGATGAAGGTTGTTTCATCCACTTAAAAAAATGTAACTCACTAAAATATATTCGGATGCTTAATGGATAATAAGAGTTAGGTAGTATCTAATTGTCTACATGTCTAAAGAAGAATAAATTCCAAACAATTGTGATACCATTAGAATTACACATACATAATGTTGGAGTCATGTGTTGGATACAAGCATGTGATATATGACTACATCAATAGGAATCAAGAATTTCATTTCAGATATTTCGGAAGATTTTTTATGAAATAATGAAAATGTGTTCGTCAGTTTATACTCCCATGACTTGCATTTTACTCAGGTGCATATGCAACATTAGTAGCATGATTAGAAATTTGAGATTATACAATATTTAATGACTTGGCTCTTGAGATGGAAACTAAGTACTTAAAGAACTGGTTCATTATTCATTCTCTTTATTTTCTAGCTGCCTACACGAACCCTAGGATTAAGGTAGAAGGGGTATAGAATATTTTGGCATATATATATATATCCTTGTGCATGAACCAGGAACACCAACTTGAAGGGTTCATTCATGAGAAGTTGATTGAGTTATTTACATAATACAAGGTATGGTGGTAGTAGGAGCCAAGCTCCAAATACAAATATAGATACCTTATTCGGATGTGATGCCTTCTCGATTCAGTTAGCAAGAAAAAAAATAATGGGGTGGACCATTGAAAAAGAGCAAGCTATCTCGGTACTTAGATATTGATTACTGCTCATTCCTATTACATAACGATAACGAGAATCTTGATATTTTATAATGGTAAAAATCATATGAGTCCACCTACATCTTGCTGTCTAAGATTGATTAAGATCTACTAACTTCTCTAGTGTCGAGCGTAGTATCAAAGTCTATTTTTCCTATTGTAATTAGTGTGATTTTAGATAAAATATTGAGACTGTGACTAGATATCATTGAAGTACTTTCATGCATGAAGGATTAAGAAGATTCGAGGTTGAGCATCCATGATTGAGATCATCCTAGAACAAGAGAAGAGGAGTTACTGGAAGATAATGACTCATGAAACTTTGAAAAGGTTGAGCCCACCACTAATGATGTCATCAAATAATACACAATGATGATCAATTACATATTCATATGAGTTAACATTTAATTTGAATCATTGAGGGAGTTGATCTTGCTACATTATTATTATAAAGTTTGTGATTAATGATGCTTACATTTTATTTTATGTTATTGTTATGATTTGTAAGTTATGCTTATGCCTTTTTGTTATTTTATTTATTTTTGGATCGAATGATAAATGAATAATTGATCTATATTTTTGATATTTTGTGTGATTTATTGTTAATGTTAACTTAATAAATAATATACATTGATATCATACTCACAAGTCAAAACTCATAAATGTTAAATTAAAATATAAAATTTGTAAAAAAAATTAAATAATTAATTAACAATTCTGATATCGAGACCGAGATGATGAGCTAAGTCACGAGTGTTATTGTGTGAGTTAGTCTTAGACTTGAACTTGAAGTTCTAGCCTTTTAGGATACTAGGACCTAGCTATGCTAGGTCCCAGCCTTCTAGGATAGTAGGCCCTAACTATACTAGGTCCTAGCCTAAGTCATAAGCTAGAAAATTAGGGCCCGAAATTGTATGGCCTGGTATGCCCTGGCATGACCCAGCCCAAATCTAGCAAGACTTCGGCCGACGGGTTGTGCCGGCCCAGCCAAATTTGCATCGCAGCATGACACCTGTACCATGCCATCCCAAGTATGACACGGTGGCCAGATTGGGGCAGCTAAAACCGGGTCATGACAATATGACATGGCCCATTTGACCCCTCTACTTCAAAGTCATAGTGCTAGGTCATTGTCATGCTATTTCCATTAGATTTTTAATGATACTTATATTTTATAATTTGTGGCGCTAGGCATGAATTTGTAATTAAGTTGCTGATGGGCCGGGCCGTTCTTTCATACTAAATTCATGGTGCTATAAAATGGTGGCAACTTTGTCATTAAACTCTGATGGGAATTCTCTTTTTGTAACATAAAAATCATATGATTGAAACATGGTCACTTATTTGGGCTTAAAGAAATAGAAATCATAGTTGGTATGTATCTGTGATTCTTTTTTGTAGAGAATTTTATGTGTAACTATGTAAATATAATGTTTATTTTACAAAAAGGACACTTCATTAAGCAAGCAAAAAAAAATTCTTGGACTGCAACCCAATCATATTTAACATTTATGGCTTGACCATCAACACTTCCTTTGTCAGATATCTCTCCTATTGAAGTTAATGTATCTATATAATATTTGATCCCTTTCCTTCTTATATTTTTTATATTAGTCATTGATCTCGGATAAATAATTATTTTGATGTCATCTACAAGGATAACTGGGATGGAGCACCTCTTCCACTTCTTTTTGGGTAGCCTAGTTGGGTCACCATGTAGTGCATGACCCAACATGTAAGTTTTCTCGTGCCCTACACGGCATGATTTCTAGTATGCTTGACTCAGCATGGCATGATCAGCATAATTCTAAATAGACTCATGCCTACCATGTAGGGTCATCACAGGTCATGCTAGATCATGGCGGTTTTTTGGTCACCACCACCACCACAAGCACTATCCATCAGCCATTGCTACAGCTACCACACACTGATTACCAATTACCATAGAAATATAAAAATAATAATAAAAAATAAAAAAATAAAGAAAAAGAAACTAATTATATCTTTAACACACATCAGACATAAAATCAATGAAGCATAAAGCTAAAAATATATAAATATAAACTATAACAATAACAATAAGTGCAGTCAATAATGAAATATAATATCTATTTTAAACCAATATCCAAAAGATAGATATGAAATAAAAATGATAACCAAAAATTAAGAATAATATCAAAAAATATAATCATAAATCATAAATCATAATCATAGATTCAAATATAATTTATATCATATAAAAATGACAATCATAAAATAAAAATAACATCAATAAATAACAAACAATCCTAATGCCAATCGGTATATATATACAAATAGTTATTAACATGTAAATGTTTGGTGGTATCGCTAGCGGTGATCTCGATATCTTCCAAATTTTATGAGCCATCTTCCAATAACTCTTGTGATTCCACTCTATTCTAAATGCCTAATCTAAAATCATTCTAGTCCTTCATGCATGCAAGTGCCTCAACTATATATGGCTTCAATCTCAATCTCCTATCTAAAAAGGCATTGGCTGTAATAAAAAAAATATACTTTAATGCTATGCTAGACACCATAAGAGTCAGTAGATCTCATAACATCTTAGATACCACAAGATATAGGTGGATTCATATAATTTTCATCATAATAAAATATCAAGATTTTTATTTATTATTATGTGATATGATTGATTAGTAATTGGTATCTAAGTACCAATACAATTCATTTTTATTTGATAGACTATCCCATCATATTCTCCTTGCTAACTGATGGAGAAGTAAATTTTTTCAAATATGGATTCTATGTCCATATTTGGAGAATAGCTACAACTATTACCATACTTAGTGTTATAATATGTAAACAAGTTGGTAAATTTTTCATGAATGAATCCTTCAAGTTTATGTCCTTGGTTTATGCACATGGATAGAGTCAAACTATTTTCTACTGCTTCCACCTTAACCTTAGGATCCATGCAGACAACCAAGTAATAAAAAGATGAAATAGTATACTAATACTTTAAATACTTGGTTTTCAATTTAATGGTCATGACATAAAATGTAATGTTACCTCTAAACTTGTGAAAAATACTACTAATGTTACATATATGCCTGAGTGCAATGCAAGTGGTGGAAGTATACAATGATGAATACATGTTCATCATGTCATAAAAAAAATTTAGGAAGCTTATAAAAGAAATTAATATATTATAGTTAGAAACATCAATAATAAGTATGTCAATATTACTATTGACATAGTCAGATATCATATATTCATATCTAACGCATGATTACAACATTAGATAAGTGTAATTGCAATGGTATCTCATTTTCATTTGGAGTTTCATCTTTTTTAGACTCACATACAAATTGAGACTACCAACTTCTATTATTTGATAGGTATCCTAAGATATTTTAGTAACTTTTTAATTTTTTTTAATGTGGAGAAAATAACATTCATTCCAACTTGTATTATCAGATTAATAATATGACACATGCACCTAATGTAAAAAATCTCACTTAATGGCCCATCTCTGATGGTCCAAACAAATATACTAATAGTGACTCTGTTATTAGATGTATTATTAAATGTTATAATTAATATTTTATTATAAATATAATAATCTCTTAAGATCCCCATAATGCACTCATATATGGTAGGGACATCATGAGGATGGAAAATATTAGGATATCCTAAATTTTTGTATAAGTTTTCATTTATAATCTACATAATGGGCGATGAGACATGCAAATAATACATCATCATGACTAATCCAAATATTAGATACCAATGTACCACTTCACAATATTTTATAAATTTATAAATTATTAATTATTTTGCTAAATTATAATATTTATTTATATCGTTCCTATATGGGGACCTAGTTATCCTAAGATAAGTAGGCTAAACGTAGGTCAGCATGATACTAACTATTATAGGATCCTCCAAAAATCAAATTGGAAGACCCATGAACATAATCAATTTGGTCATGCATTTCCTACCAAACCATTGCGATATATGAATGGGATCAAAAAAGATAAACTATATCTAGCTTCAAAGACCTCGCCACTCATGATCAAATGGGTTTACCTATGATCTAATGCACCATTTTTTTGCTGCATTGATCAGCAGACATCTTTTGGTACCCCATGCTATATGTACTCTTATATGTATATATTTTTGATAGTATATATATTATACTATTCTTTATTGGCATCCCTAGTATTTTTATTTTTTATTATCTTAAAGTGAGTCTAGACAACTCAAGTTCTTATTTTATAGCCATTTGAGTTTGGGTTGAGGCTATGAGAGAAAATATAGTTTTAATCTGGGACCTTTCCAGAGTTATTATTATTATTCATATCTAAATCAATGTTAATTTCATTAATATTATATTTACTATTAATCATTAGTTAATTTTTTAGTTTATATTTAAAAATAATTAAATAATATTTATAAAAAAAATAAAAATTATTCATATTCTGGTATCTTTAGCATAATTGCAACTAGAGGTGATATTCTATTCTAATTTCCAACTTTCAAAGTGCGGAGCCACAATCTCATAGAGAGAAAAAAAATTAGAGAACAAAAACACTCTAAATTGCAATTTGAGAATTATATAGAGGGACATCAGAGGAGAGCATGGAGTAGAGAAGAGGAGAGAGATATAGAAGTTAGAATTAAGAATGAAAAACTAGAAATACTTAATTTACATTAATAATTTTTTTATTAAAAAAGTATATTTTATTTATTTTTTTGTTTTTTTAATATATAAATGGGTAGAAACTTGACAGCCATTAGATTTTTCCCTAAGCCATTTGAATGAATTCTAATGACTAGTATCTTCTGATATTTAATTTTTAAAAAATGTGAATGTCAATGTACGCACATAATAGTGATAGTGACTACTATTGCTATTTATTGGATATGCATCTTTTCCTGATGCCCATCAACTGCATAGCCATTGGGACTTCTATCCCAATGGGGCAATCTATTACATCATTTTGGTGAATCAGTTTGCTTAAAAAAACTTTCCATGTTAATGTGACATGTTACATTTATTTGGTTACCCAATTCATTGTGACCTAGGACTCATTCTTGGGACCTAGTCTTAGAACATGATCATCATTATGGTGGATCATGACAATGGGTCAGGCACATGGGTCATACCTAGCCAAATACAAGGCATGTCAACTTCTAGATCAACAAGAATCATGACAAAATCTAGCCCAGCATGACTTGAGCTGTGCCTTGGGCAAGCATGACTTGAGTTGTGCCTGGGGCCAGCATGTCTTGAGTTGTGCCTTGGGCCAGCACGACCCAAGTCTAGGCATGGTTTTGGACCGTGTCATGCAAGGTGAGGCACGTCTTAGTAGGGGCATGCCTAGTGCCATGCTCGGGCTGCCAGGCCTACCTAACAATTCTATCATCATCATCTTTTTCTTCTTCTATTTATTTTTTTATTATATTTTCTTATACTTCTTCTTTTTATTCATTATCTTCATCTTCTTGATTTTCTTTTTTTTTTCCAATTTCATTTTACTAAACTTCATGTTTGTTTAACTTATCTTTTTTATTTTATTCTTTATCTTCTATTTTATTTTTCTTATTAGTAGTATAAATCATCATGATCATCATGGTCAACTTGTTTTTATTCATATTTATTTTTTTCTTTTTCTTCTTATTCTTCTCGCTCATATACTTCTTTTTAATGATCATGATTAGCATCATCATCATGATCTCCTCCTTCTTTTCTTATTATTATTATTCTTAGTATTATTATTATTATTATTATTATTATTCTTTAATTTTTTATAATTACTTTTTTTCTTTTTCATCTTTTTATTTTTCTTCTTCATCATTTTCTTCCTCATCACCTTCTTCCTTCTTTTATTTATTCTTCATCATATTTTTTCCTTCTTATTCATCTTTTTCTTCTATTTAATCTTTTCGATATTATTCTTTTTCACCCTTTTTTTTCTTTATCATTATTCATCTTCTTTATCTTGATTTTCTTTGTATTCAACATTAAACTTATTATCATCATTTTTTTCATCTTCTTTTTTTTTATTGTTTATCATCATCATTATCATCATTATTATCTTTTTTTTCTTATTCTTATGTTCATCATGATAACCATAAACATCTTATTCTTCTTATTATTTGTCTAATACTTTTACTTATTCGACTAATTCTTCTGTCTTCTTCAGATTCTTTACCATTTCTTTTTTATATATTTTGTTTATTCTTCTTCATTTTATTCTTCTTTTTCCTATTGTTCATATTCTATTTCTTTTGACAATATTTTTTCTCATCTTCTACTTATTCTCATACATAATCTCCTTCTTCTGTTTGTCTTCATAATCTTCTTCTTCTTAATCATTTTAAAGTTAACCATCTTCTTCGTCCTATTTTTTTTCTTGAACTTGTTCATAATCATCTTATATTTATATTCTTTCTCTTCATCATTATGATCATCATCTTCTTTAGGCACTTCTTTTTCCAATTTATCATCTTCTTTTTCTTTTTCACACTATTATTAATTGACTTGTTTTTTCTTATTCTTCTTCTACATTTCCTTATTCTTCATTTTCATTTGATTGTTCTTCTATTATTAATGATCATCATCATCATCACATCATTACCTTCATCTTCTTGTTCAACTTCTTATTTTTCATCTTCTTATGATTCATCATTATCATCTTTTTTTCTTTTTTTTATTTCATAATCATTATTATCATTTTATTCTTTTAATTTTTCTACTTATTCATCATCATCAACTTTATCTTCTTTTTTTTCTTCTTTTAAATCATCATCTTCATCATCATCTCCAGCTATTTTTTCTTTTTCTTTATTTTCTTTGGTTTCTACTACTACTACTACTTCTTCTTCTTCTTCTTTTTCTTCTTCCTCTTTTCATCTTCATTTTCTTCATCATCATCATCATAATCTTCTTCTTTTTTTTAATTTTTCTTCTTCTTCATCAAAAATTTTTATTTTTCCTCCTCCTCCTTCAACTTCTTCTTCTTCTACTACTTCTTCTTCTTATTTTTTTTCTTCTTCATTTTCTTCTTCTTCTTCTTCTTCTTCTTATTCTTCTTCTTCTTTTTCTTATTCTTCTTCTTCTTTTTCTCATCATCATCATCATCATCAATATTATCATCATCTTTTTCTTCTTCTTATTCTTCATCATCAACTACTTCGTATTCTTCTTAAACATGATCATGATCATCATCTTTATCTTATTATTATTATTATTATTATTATTATTCTTCTTCTTCTTCTTCAACTTCATTTTCATCTTTTTCATCTTTTTTTAGTATTCCTCATATTTGTCTTTTTCTATTTTTTATCTTCTTCTAATATTTATTATTCTTCTTCTACTTATTAAACTTCAACTTTATCTTATTCTTCTTTGCTTTCTTCTATATCTTTAGCATCATCATTTTCTTCTTCCTCATATTCTTTTCTTCTTAATCTTTTTCATCTTGTTCAGCTTTATCCTCTTCGTCTCCTTGTCTTCAATCTTCTACTACTACTACTTTTTCTTCTTGTTTTCTTTCAACATCATCATCTTTATAATCTTCTTTTCTTCATCATATGTTCATCATCATTTTTTATTTTTGTTGTTGGTCTACTTCTTCTGTATCTTATTCTTATTCTACTTATTTTTTTTCAATATCATTATCTTCTTCTTTTTCTAATTGTTTTCTTATTCTAGGAATTGTTTATCATTTTCTTTTTTTTTGTATTCTTTTTGTTCATTTTTTCTTTTTCTTTTTCTTCTCTATCTTCTTCTTTTTTTGTTCTTCTTCATTATTAACATCTTTTTTTTTTTTCTTCTCATTCATGACTTATTCTTCTTTTTTATTATGTTATTTTTTAGTATTCTTCTTATTTATATCTAATTCTTCATCATCATCTTATAATTCTTCTTCTAAATTTTCTTCTTATTCTTCATTTTCATCATATTAAACTTTATTTTTTCATATTCTTCATCATCAACCTTTTGTCCTTTTTCATCTTATTCTTTTTATTCTTTCTTTCTTTTTATTTATTTTCTTCTCATTCATCATCATCCTTATCTTCTTGATCTATATCTTCTTCACATTATTCTTCTTTATATTTTCTTAATTTTCTTCATCACTATCTTCTTCTTCTTCATTTATTATTATTATTATTATTATTATTATTCTTCTTCTTCTTCTTCTTCTTCTTCTTGTTCTTCATCATCATCATCTTCTTCTTCTTTCATTCTTCTTCAAGTTCTCATCTTCCTCCTAATTTTCTTCTACTATTTCTCCATCACTATCATCATCATCATCTTCTTCTTCTTCTTCCACTTATTTTTTATATTTATCATATTTTTATTCTTCTTTTTTATTTTCTTTATCATTATCATCTTCTTCTTCATCATCTTTATCATCATCATCTTCTTCATCATCTTTATCATCATCTTCTTCTTCTTATTCTTCATCATTTTTATCTTATTTATCATCTTTTTTATTTTTCTTTTTCTTATTTATCATCACCATTATCATCTACTTTTTCTTTTTCTTCTTTATCATTTTTTTTTATTTTTTTCCATTCTTATTCTTTTTCATTATCTTTTACATTTATTTCTTCTTTTTATTCTTCTTTTTTTTTCTTTTTCTTCATCATCATCATCATTAGTATCATTGTCTTCGTATTCTTTATTATTTTTTTTCATCTTTTTTTCTTCTTCTTCATGTTATTCTTTTTTTCTCTCCTTCTTTTACTTCTATTACTACTACTAATACCACTTCTTCATTTTCTTATACTTCTTATATTTTTCATCTTTTTTATTTTGTTGTTCTTCTTCCTCTTCCTATTTTTCTTCTTTATCATCATCATCATCTTCGTCCTTTTGTTCTTATACTTCTTATTCTTCTTTTTTTTCTTCTATTTTTTCTTCATCATCACCTTATATTTCTACATTTTATTTTTGTACTCCATATTCATCATCATCTTCATGACCATATTCTTTTCATTTTCTTCATCTTAATCTTTGTGTTAGTCTTATTCTTTGGGTTCTTCTTATTTTCTTTTTTTGTTTTTCTTCTTTTCTTCCTCTTTTTTTTATTTTCTTTAACTACTACTACTACTACTATTATCTCTTCTTATAATTCTTTATCATCTTCATTATTATTTTCTTCTTCTTCTTCCTTTTTCATTTTCTTCATTATCATCATCATTACATTCTTCTTTTTCTTTAATTTTACATTGATTTTCTTCTTTTTCTTTCTCTTCTTCTTCTTATTCATTTTCTTCTACTTCATATTCTTTTTATTCTTCTTAGTCTTATTTATCTTTTTGTTTTTCATCGTTGTTATCTTCTTCTTCCTCATGATCATGATATTCATTATAATTATTTTTTACATTTGTTGTCTTATTCTTTTTGTTATTCTTTGTCACATTCTTTTTCATTTTCATTTTTTTTCTTTTTCTTTTTCTATTTCATATTTTTTTTCTTCTTTATATTCTTATTCTATTTTTTTACATCTTCATATTCTTTTTCATTTTATTTTTTTTCTTCTCTTCTTCTTCTTATTCTACTTGTTCAACTTAAACTTCATCATCATCTTATTCTTCTTATTTATCTTATTCTCCATCCTTTTTATCATCATCATCATTATAATCATCATCATCATCTTGTTCCTTATGTTCTATATCATCATTAGCACCTTCTTCTCTTGGTCTTCCTCTACTATTTCTACATATTTGGCTTCATAATCTACTTCTTGTTTGTTTTCTAGTTCATCATTATCATCATCATTATCTTTTTCATTATATTCATTTTCTTCATGTTTTTATTCATCATCATCATCACCACCATTACCAACTTCTTTTTCTTCTTCTTATTCATTATTATCATCATTCCTACTACTTTTTCTTCTTTTTCTTCGTC
The DNA here is from genome assembly GCA_029783825.1 of Sapria himalayana. Lineage (NCBI taxonomy): Eukaryota > Viridiplantae > Streptophyta > Magnoliopsida > Malpighiales > Rafflesiaceae > Sapria > Sapria himalayana. The sequence continues at coordinate 63,036 of JAREIK010001288.1, forward strand.
TTATTTGCCTTCTTTTTTTCTTTGTAATTATAAAGAAGACAATATGTATCATCTTTTATTATCTTTATAATTATCATCATTATTATCCCCTCTTATTGTTATTCATCATATTCTTATATTAGAATTTCTTTTCCATCTTTTTCTTCTTCTTCATTTTCATTATCATTATTATCTTATTTTTATTATTCTTATTTATCTTCTTCTAATTCCTTTTTACAACATTATTATGCTACCTAATTTTATTGGTTAGGTATTGTTCCAAAAGCTTATTGGAAAAAGTATCTCATTAATAAAGATTATAAGTATATGGATCAGACAAGTAGTAAAGAGGACTTTCATCTAGATATCAATCATATAGAAATTATATAAGTAGTTTGCTCAATCAACAATGAAATAACTCAATTTTAGTAACCAAGTTATTGTGGTTATGAAATTAATTTTAGATCAATAAATTTGTTCATTTATTTTATGTGATTTATGTTTAAATAGTTTGAATAATATTATTTTTAGACTTAGAATATAGTTTAGGTTATTGTGTAATGACTAATTGTGCTGATGGCATATAAGGTGGATAACACCAATGAGACCATCTCAATTGGTGGTTGCCTCATAGTCTTCCTCTCAGTACATCACCACTAGGATATTAATTCTTCTTTGCTTAATAGTCATTCATAATCACATACCTTTTAGGTAACTGTTTAATTATCAATGATAGTTGCATCAAATGTACAAACTTATTCTCAAGCCTCAAGTATCATGAAAACTAAAAATTAATATGGTTTGTAAGCATTTTGACTTTCAGATTTGTAGGCATCACACTCACATAATTAATATTTTCTTTCCTAAAATTTTATTAGTTGGAATCATAAGAGTAGAAGTAACTTAAAAAAGATATCACCACCTTATGAATCATAATGTACTCATGCATAAGTCGAGTAATACTTATCACCATTGTCATTGGGGACAACGTGTCTCCTATATTAAAATTGAAACTTTTAAGATAATATTCTTTATAATGTCTATCTCAATTGAGAACGTGTTCTTCTAAGACATGTATAATGGATTGACATGTAAAAGTATCTATGCTTTCAACTTCATAGATATCATACTCACAATAATTAATATACCCAAATTTTGTGTTTTAATATATATGTTTATCATGCATATCATGGTCAGAAGGGCTATAACTTTGTTCATACTATATGTGCAAGTGAGACTCATGGTTAACCTATCACCTTCCACAATGGTAATCTGAAACAAAACCACCTATAGTCAAAATTTTAAATCATATTGTATTTAATCACCTATCCTTCATTATCAATAAAACAACATAAATCAAAGCTGGTTCATAAATATAAAACCATTTTAACATCACAAAAACAAAGTTAACAAACCCTAGATCACGTACTATTTTGACATAAATTTTCCAAATATACCATAAAGGGAGGGGGGAGGGGTTGAGAGTTGTGCATTGAAACTTTATGGATTAGATTGTCTTGCATCCCATGCTTGCATGTAGAGAACCTAGAGAGTTAGATATAACCATGGCATTAAGAATGGCCATGGCATTGGCATTGATAACCTTTGATCATCATATTGCCATGGTGTTGGTAAATGGCTATAACATTGAGAATGATACTCATGTATCTCAAGTGGCTATGAAATTGGGAATGACCATGATACTAGCCATGATTTATCTCATATATCATATGGAAATAGCGCTGCAAAATTACCATAACCCTAACACTTAACCAAAATATAAATGTCATAACTTTTCTTTTTATTGAGGACAAGAGTTGTAGCCTTAGAGAATGATCATACTCGAGTAATTCCCTCTATAATATTTTGTGTCTAAAAGTCACAATGTTAATAATTTCCATATATATAGCTTGAGTAGCTTATGTTGTGTAATTTTATATACCTCAAAAGATGGCTTTAAAAAAGGTTGACTATAACTTGAGACTACTGAGTCATCTTAAAAAAATGTTACGGCACTAGGATGTAGCCATGATGTTAATCTCGTTCTTCATTTTCTACTTTTTCTTATTCTTTTTTGTCTTCATATTATTGTTCTACTTCTTAATCACAATATTATTTTAATCATCCCCTTGTTTTCTTCTTCTTGTTCTTGGTCTATTTCATCTTCTTCCAAAACTTCTTCTTTTTTATATTTTTCTATTTTTTCTTCCTTCTCCTTTTCATCATCTTCTTGAGCAACTATTTATTGTTATTTTCCTTATATGTGTGTTTTTTCTTCTTATTCATCATCTTCTTCTACTTCTTATCCTTGTTCTTCAACTTCTTCTTCGTAATCATCATCATCATCATTATTTTGTCATTTTTTTTCATGTTCATCATGTTGATCTTCAACTTCTTCTTCATTTTCTTCTCCTTCAACTATTTTTTTGTTCTCTTAATTCTTCTTTATCTTCTTATTCTTTTCTTCATATTCTTCTTTTTCTTTTTTATTTTATTCTTTGTGTTCTTCTTCATGTATTATTTTTTCTTCTTATTTCTAATATTTTTGATCTTCTTATTTTTCTTCTTCTTTTATTTTTTGTACTTATTCCACTTCTTTCCTTAATCATCATCATCATCAATATTATCATTTTCTTCTCATTCTTCTTCTTTTATTATATCATCATCATCATCTTCTTCTTCTTCTTCTTTTTCTTCTTTTTCTTCTTAATCTTTTTTTTATTTCTACTTCTAATTCTTCTTCTTCAACATTAACTTCATCTTTATCTGATTGGCCTTTTTTTTATTTTCTTCTTATTCTTCATTATTTTTTAGTTTTCTTCTTTTCTACTTCTTTTTCGTTTCTTGTTTTTTCATATTAATTAGCATCATGATCATTATAATCTTTTTTTCTACTTCTTTATCTTCATATCTTTCTTTTTCTTTTTTTTTCTTCTTATTATTCTTGTTTTTCTCCTAATACTTTGCGTTCATCTACTTCTTTATGTTCTTCTCCTAATACTTCTCTACCTACTTCTTCTTCATCTTCATTATCTATTTCTTTGTCTTGTTCTTCTTTTTGATCAACATCATCAGAATCTTCTTCTTTTTCTTCTCCTTCTTCTTCAAATGCATCTTCGTCTTCTTCTCATTCTTCACCACCACCAACATTATAATCTTTTTTTTCTTCTACATCTTTTTATTTTTTTTCATCTTCATCTTTTTCTTTCTACTCTTCTTCTTTCTTTCTTCTTCTTCTTCTTCATAATCTTCCACTTAGTTTTCTTTTTCTTTATCTTCTTCTTCTTCTTCTTTTTATACTAATAACCTATTATCTCTTCTTCTAATTATTTTTTTATCATCTTATCCTTCTTATTATTCTATTTAAACTTCATTATCATCAACAACTTTTTCTTCTTCTTTATCATTTTTATTTTTACTTCTTTCTTCTTCTTTTTTTTTCTTTTTTTTCTTCTTTCTTCTTTTTCTTTCTCTTGTTCTCTAGTTTCTTTATCATTATCTTGGTATTCTTCTTCTTCATCAACTTTTTATTCTTCATCATCATCTTTTCTTATTCCCATTCTACTACTTCTTTTTCATTCATATCTTCTTCTTCTTATTTTTTTTATTCTTTGATATTATCTTTAATTTTTAATTCTTCTTGATCTTTTTATTTATCATCATCATCATCTTCTTCTTCTTATTTTTCTAACTCTTTTTTTTCTTCATCTTCTACTTCAGCCCCTCTTTCTTCATCATCATGATCGTTATCATGATCATAATGATCATCTTCTTCCTCTTATGTTCTTCATAATCATCATTATGAACATCATCATCATCATCTTCTTCCTTGTCTTCTTCTACTACTACTTCTTTTTTTACATTATTAACTTCTTTATATACTTAATTTTTTTCATCTTCTACTTCTTCCATTTCTTATTCTTCTCTACATCTATTATCATCATCAGCAGTATCTTTTTCTTCTTATTATTCTTATCATTTTTATTTTCATTCTTCAATTTTTTTGACTTCTTCTTCAACATCATAATCATCATAATCATCTTCTTCTACTTCATCATCATTATCATAGCCATCAATTTCTTCTTCTTCTTTTTCATCACCCTAATAAACAAATTTATGATCATCATCATCATAATTTTCTTCTTTTTAATTTTTTTTTTCTCTTTTTTCTAATTTTTCTTCTATGACATTAACTTTTTTTAATTTTCCTTCTTCTTTTATCTTAATCACTTATTATTTTATTTTTTTTCATCATCATCATCCTTCTACTTGAACTTCATCATCACCATCTTCTTTTTCTTCTTGTCTTTCTTATTTTTGTTCAACTTCACCATCATCATCATCTGCTTCCTCTTCTTCTTTACAATTTTTTTTATCTTAAATTTTTCTTATTCTTTTTTTTCATCTTCTTATTTGTCTACTTTTTCTTCATCATCATCATCATAATCATCATCATCTATTTCTTCAACTTCAACATCAACTTTTCCTTCTTGTTCATCATCATGATTATTTTCATCTTCTTAAGTTCTTCATATTCATCATCATGAACACCATCTTTTTCTTCTTTTTTGTATTCTTATGATTCTTCTACTACTTCCACTTCATTGACTCCTTATACTTCTATCAATTCTTCTTCTTTACTATATTCATCATAATAATAATCATCATTATAATCTTCTTCTCACTATTATTCTTCTTCTTCTTCAACTTATTTCACTTCTAATTCAACATCTTAATCATCATTTTCTACTTCATCATCATCATCATCATAGTTATCAACCTATTCTTCTTTTTCTTATTCATCATCATTATCACCATAATGAGGATGATTTTCATCTTCATAATGATCACCATCAACTTCTTCTTCTTCATCTTATTTTCCTTTTTCTTCTACTACTATTTTTATTCTTTTTAATTTTCATCATCTTTTTATTATTCTTATCATTCTTCTACATCATCATCATCATCACCATCTTCTTCTTCTTATTCTTCCTCTATTTTTGTTCATCATCATCATCAACAACTTCATCTTCTTCATCTTAAAAATCATGATGATAATGATGATGATAATCTTCCTATTATATGTCATCATTTTTCTTTTCCTCTTATTTTTTTCCTCTTATTCTTCTTGTTCTTATCATTCTTTTTCTTCTTTTTTTTTCGAGCTTATTTTTTTGTTAATCTTCATTATTAATGTCTTCATTTTCTTATTCTCCATGTTTTTTATACTTTCTCTAATTTTATATATTTATCATCATCATTATCATAAGCATGTTCTTTTAGTTATACCTACTTGTATTCTTCATCTTTTTCTTCATCATCATCATCATCATAATTTTCTTATTATTCTTCATATCTATCTTATTATTCTTCATCAACATCTTTAGTATCATCATCATCATAATCTTTTTATTTTCTTTCTTTGTCTCATTAAATTGTTTCATCTTTATTTTTTTTCTTTTTATCTTATCCTATTTCTTCAACTTCTTCATATTCATCTCCTCCTTTTTCTACATTTTCTAATTTTTAATCTTTCCCATCTTGATCTTCATATTCTTCTTATTTTCTTATTTCATCATCATCTTATTCAACTTCATAATCTTTTTAATCATCATCTTCTTCTTGATCTTTTGTCTATCTATCTGTCTGTTATTCTTTCTGTCTATCAATCTCTCTGTATATCTATCTTTTGCCTATCTATCTATCGATCTATCTCTCTTGTTTATCTATCTTTTGCCTATCTATCTATCGATCTATCTCTCTTGTTTATCTATCTTTTTATCATTTTATCATTCTATATATATATATATATATATATATATATATATATATATATATATATATATATAACTATCTCTATATTTATCTATCTCTATATCTATCTATCTCTTTATCTTTCTAATGGTCTATCTGTCTATATATCTATCTGTCTATCTGTCTATCCGTCTATTTGTCTTTTTGTCTATTTTTCTATCTGTCTTTCTTTCTATCTAGATGACTATCTATCTGTCTATCTATCTATTTGTCTAACATTCTATCTGTCTCTTAATATATCTATCTGTTTGACTATCTACCTATGTTTCTATTTGACGTATGTCTATCTATTTATCTTTATATCTTTCTATCTATCTTCTATCATTACATCTATCAGTCTGTCTATCTATCTATCTATCTATCTGCCTATCTATCTATCTATTTATTCATCAATCTGTCTATATATATATCTAGCTATCTACCAATCTATCTATTTGTGTAATAGTCTATTTATCTATCTTATGTCTATATGTCTATATGTCTGTCTATATATCTAACTATCTATCTTTTTATCTATATGTATATATGTTTTATGTGCCTATTTATCTATCTATCCATCTACTATCTATCAATTTATCTGTCTGTCTATCTATCTATCTTTCTATATATCTTTCTGTATATCTATCTATCTATTTATATATCGGTCTATCTATTTTCTGTTTATCTGTCTGTATATATATATATATATCTATCTATCTGCATATCTATCTATCTGCATATCTATCTATCTGTATATCTGCCAATCTATCTCTTAGTCTATTTTTCAATAAGTCTTTCTTTCAATCTATCAATCTATCAAATTGTCTATCTATCTATTTATTCTATCTATATATTTGTCTATCTATCTATATATATGTATATATATCTATATCTCTAAATATCTATCTATCTAACTATTTTTTATATGTCTATTTTTTTATATCTATTAATATATATTTGTCTATATCTATCCTTTATCTACTTATCTATCTATCTATTTATCTATCTATCTGTATATCTGTCTGTGTGTCTTTGTTTCTATTTGTCTATCTATATTTTTTTCTGTCTGTCTGGCTATTTGTCTTATGTCTGTCTGTTTGTCTCTTTATCTGTGTATCTATCTATCTGTCTCTCTATCTATGTGACTATCTATCTATTTATCAGTATTATGTCTATCTTTCTATCTGTCTATCTATCAATCTATCTTTCTATAAATCAATCAATAAATCTATCTATCTGTATATATGTATATCTATCTATATGACTATCTATCTATTTTTCTATATGTGTATATATATATATATACATCTGTCTATCTATCTGTCTGTCTATTTGTATATCTGTTTATCTGTCTATCAACCTACCTATCTATCTGTCTATCTATTACTCTGTCTATCTGTCAATCTGTATATCTATCTATTTGTGTTTCTATCTATCTGTCAATCTGTGTATCTGTCTATGTGTCTATTAGTCTATCTTTCTATCTATCTATTTTTCTATATATATATCTATCTATCTATCTATTTTTCTATCTATCAATCTATCAATCTATCAATCTATCTTTTATCTATGTATCTATCTATCTATCTATCTACATATCTATGTATCTGTCTATCTGCTTATAAATCACTTAGTCTATAATTCTATAAGTTTATCTGTCAAACTATCAATATATCAATATATTTATCTATCTATATGTCTATCTATCTCTCTATCTAACTATTTTGTAACTAACTATATATCTTTATATCTATTTGTCTATATATCTATATATCTGACTATCTATATATCTATCTATCTATTTGTGTATATGTCTATCATTATATCTATCTAAATGTTTATCTATCTTTTGTCGGTGAGTCTGTCTATCTATCTCTTTATATATTTAATTGTATATTTATCGATATGTCTATCTATCTATCTATCTTTCTATATATCTATCTAAATATCTATCTATCTATATTTCTATCAGTTTATCTATCTATATGTCTGTCTATCTATCTATCTATGTGTCTATATGTCTATCTATCTATCTATGTATCTATATGTCTTTCTATCTATCTGTATATATGTCTATATGTTTACTTATCTATCTATCTAAATGTCTATATATCTATCTATCTGCTTATCTTTCTATATTATTATCTGTAAATCTATCTATCTATCTTTCTGTCTATATGTCTAACTATCTAGCTGTCTTTCTGTCTATTTGTCATTTTGTCTTTTTGTCAACCTGACTATATGTCTATCTGTATACCTATCTTGTGTTTATCTATCTATCTTCCGTATGTCTCTCTATCTATATTTCTATCTTTTGATCTATCTTGTGTCTATTCGTTTATATGTTTATTTTTCTATCTATCTATCAGTGTGTCTATCTATCTATCTATCTGTATATCTGTCTATCTATCTATTTGTATATCTGTCTAACTTTCTATCTATTTATCTATTTATCTATATATCTATCTATCTTCTATCTATAAATCTATCTATCTATTTGTCTGTCTATCTTTCAATCAATCTATCTATCAATATGTCTGTCTATCTTTCTATCTAACTAGCTTTCTAACTCTCTATTTGTCAATATGTATTCATGTGTATCATTCAAAATGACTATCTGTCGTTTTGTTTATTTGTTTGTCTATTTAAATTTGTCTATATGTCTATCTTTCTATCTGTCTGTATATCTATCTATCTATATATCTAGATTATTATATATATATAATTATATATCTATATATTTATATATATATATATATCTCTCTATCTGTGTATCGGTCTATTTGACTATCTATCTATTTGTCTATCTATCTATTTATATTGTTGTCTATATGTCTATCTGTCGATTAATATAACTATATATCTATCTGTCTTTCTTTATTTCTTTCTGTCTATCTGTATATCTATCTGACTATCTAGCTATCTTTCTATTTGTCATGTATCTATCTATCAATGTGTATATATTTCGATTTGTCTTTTGTCTATTTATCTATCTGTCTATCTGTCTATTTGTCTATATGTCTATCTATCTGGATATCTGACTATCTACCTTTATTCCTTTCTGCGTATCATCCTATTTATCTATTTGTCTATTTATATATCTATATGTAATTCTTTCTATCTATCTTCTATCTATATGTCTATCTGCTTATCTGTCTTTCTATTTATATTTCTTTATTTCTATCTATCTATAAGCCAATTTGTCTATCTGTCTATCTGTCTATTTGTCTATTTCTCTATCTATCTATATGTCTATCTATTGATCTTTTTATCTATATATCTGTCTATCTATCTATTTCTTTATCTATCTCTCTATCTATATATCTGTCTGTCTATCTTTCTATCTTATCTATCTTCTCTCTATCTGTCTATATATCTATTTATGTATCTATCTATCTATGGGTGTATCTATCTATTTTTCTATTGCCTATTTGTCTCTCAGTCTATATATGTCAATCTGTCAATCTGTAAATCAGTCAATCATTCAATCTGTATATCTATCTATGGATATGTCTATCTATCTATCTATCTTTTTATCTTTCTATCATTCTATTTTTCTATCTTTGTATCTGTTTCTCTATCTATCTATCTATATATCTGACTATCTATCTATCTATTTGTGTATATGTCTATATTTCTATCTCTAAATATTTATCTATCTATGTCTTTCATTTATCTTCTTATCTATCTATCAATCTTTCTATCTGTCTATCTATCTATCTCTCTTTGCATGTTTGTTTGTCTATCTATCTATCTTTCTGTCTGTTTGTCTGTCTATATGTCTTTTGTCTATCTTTTTTTCCATATCTTTGTCTATATGTCTATGTATCTGTCTATCTATCATTCTTTCTATCTATCTATCTATCTATATATCTATTCGTCTGTCTGTCTATCTATCTATCTATCTATCTTTATATATGTCTATCTTTCTATCTGTCTTTCTATCTATCTAATTGTGTATCTATCTATCTGTAAAAGTATCTATATATATATATATATCTACGTGTCTATTTATCTAACTCTTTGTCTATCTGTATATCTTTCTATTCTATATGTTTATTAGTTTATCTCTTTATCTATATACTTGTCTATATCTCTATCTTTTTATCTGTCTATCTATCTATTTGTCTATTTGTCTATCTATCTATTTGTCTATTTGTCTGTCTATCTATTTATCTATTTATTTGTCTACCTGTCTATTTATCTATCTATTTGTCTATCTGTCTATCTATCTATTTATCTATCTATTTGTCTATTTGTCTATCTTTCTAAATGTCTATCTGTCTGTGTCTATCCTCTATTTGCGTATATATCTACCTACCTATTTATCTATCTATCTGTCCACCTATTTAGCAATCTATCTATCTATCTATCTATTTATCTATTTATATATCTATCTATTCGCATATCTATATATCTATCAGAATATTTATCAATCTATCTATTTGTCTATCTATCTCTCTGCCTATATGTCTATCAATCTATCTGTCTATCTGTCTATCTATCTATCTTTCTATCTTTCTATCTGTAATCTATCTATTTGTCTTTCTATCTATCTATTTATCTATCTATCTTTCCATTAATCTTTCTATCTATATGTATGTGTATCATTTTATCTATCTATATGCTTATCTACCTATCAAAATATTTCCTTATCTACCAATTTTTCCATCTATCTAGTTATATGTCAATCTATAAACCTATCTATATTTCTATCTATCTATATATGTATATGTTTATATGTCTATCTATCTAATTATCTATCTATCAATATATTTTTCTGCCTATATGTCTATCTATCTATCTATTTATCTGTCTATCTACCTATCATTCTATTTATCTATCTGTCTATCTATTTATCTGACTATCTATCTATCTTTCTATCTATATGTCAATCTGTATATTTGTCTATGCGTCCATCTATCTATCTATCTATCTATTTCTCTATCTTTTATCTATCTATCTATATGTCTATCTAGCTATTTGTATATCTGTTTATCTATATATCGGTCTATTTATCTATCATATGTCTATCTATCTATCTATCTATATATTTGTCTGTCTATCTATCTTTTATCTATCTGTCTAGCTATCTATCTATATATCTGTCTATCTGTCTATTTGTCTATCTGTCTATTTATCTATCCGTCTGTCTGTCTGTCTATCTATCAATCTAAATATTTCACTACTAACCTAAAAATTACGAGAATTTTGACCAAATTACTAAACTAAAAATTTGGTCGGTAATTGCCGTCCAAATCACGACCATTCAGCGACCAAAAAAAAGGTATCAAAAAAAAAATTTTGAAAATTTTTTTGACCAAAGACCAACCCTAATCACTAACCAAATGTTTTTGGTTGGAAATCCACCTATAGAGTCATTTTCCATTATATTACCGACATTTAAAGACCAAAAATATATTACCATTAAAATTGGTCTGTACATAAGGTTTTTAAATTATTTATAACTTCGTACTTACCGACCATTTATCGGCCAAATATATTAGTCCACAATTACCGACCATTTATCGGCCAAATATATTAGTCCGCAATTACCGACCATTTATCGGCCAAATATATTGATCCGCAATTACCGACCATTTGATGACCAATTTAGAGATCCAAAGAGGGGTATCGAAAAAAAAATATTTAGAACTAATTTTCCTACCAACTACCAATCATATATTAGCGACCATATATATTTGGTCAGGAATATGGTCTTTAAATTAAGAGGAAATTAGCAAAAAATATATATCCATTAAAAATGGTCGATAAAGTGGTTATCCAAAATATTTATAATATTATAATTACCGACCAAACTTCTGAGTGAATATTTAGGTCGGTAATTACAGACTATTTCACGACCAATTATCGACCATACTTACCGATCAAATATTTTTGGTTGGAAATTGGTCTATTATTTATGATGGAATTAGCGAAAAAAATTGTTGACAAATTAACAACCATTTAACGACTAAAAATATATTATCATTAAAATTGGTTTGTAAAGTGGACTACCAAATACTTATATCTTTTTTCTTACCGGACCTTTTACCAACCATATATTTTTCAGTAATACATAGTTATAATTTTTTGATTTAAAATTCATTTGCTAAGTCATTAACACCTACATTCAATCGTAACTTCGTCATTTTTCGAAGCAGATGTGACTACAAGCATAAATTCAATAAAATATTGTTCTGTTCTTCTAAATCCAAATATTTTTTTTATTTCTTCTTCTCCTTCAAAATACATATACATATCTTGGTCTCTCTGAATTATATATAGACAATCAGATTTTCATTTTTTTAGTATAATCAGATATTAGGTTTTTTTATTTCTTCTCCGAATTTCTTCATTTTTGCTTCAATTTCATTTAACCTTACATGATTTTGACTCAACAAAGTTAGTTAAACTATAAGTTTTCAGCTTAATCTTTGTTCTTCTACTATTTAGATTTTTAGGGTTTTATTGATTTTGATTTTAATTACAAAATGTTTGCATCCAAATAATCTTAATGTTAATTGTTTATATTTATATAATCGTATGACATTATCTATAAATGTTTATCCTTTAATATATATATAATGATTAATGTTAAGTCAAACTTTTATATAATGTTAATCTTAATTAAATATCTATAAAAGTATATATAAACTTTTATACTTTTATATAATCGTATCACATTATATATAAATGTCTATACTTAAATATATATAAACATATTACATTTTAAATACACATTGATATGTTTATATAAACATATAATATTATATAAAAATATTTATACATATGTATTAATGTTTATAAATATCTATACAACATTTATATAATCTTAATGTTAATTGTTTATATTTATATAATCGTATGACATTATCTATAAATGTCTATCCTTTAATATATATATATATTTTGATTAATGTTAAGTCAAACTTTTATCTAATGTTAATCTTAATTAAATATCTATAATAGTATATATAAACTTTTATACTTTTATATAATTGTATGACATTATATATAAATGTCTATACTTTAATATATATAACCGTATTACATTCTAAATACACATTGATATGTTTATATAAACATATAATATTATATAAAAATATTTATACATATGTATTAATGTTTATAAATATATATACAACATTTATATTAAACTATCCATTTATATAATTTTATATAATCATTTAATGTTACATAATTGTTATACTATTTTGTAAATATGTATATTACATATTATTTTTTATATAAATATAAAATATTTATAATGTTTATTTAAATGTGATATATATACTATATATTATTTATAAAAGAGTTACATATAAATATAATAATATTTAAGTAACATTTATAAAAATATTTTATTCACAAATATTATATAGATACATGTGTTTAATTATATAATCATATGCCATTTTATATAAAAATATTTATAACTGTATTTATAATAAAGTAAATTATTTTTATAACTATATTTATAACTTTACATAACTAATATTTAACTATATAACAATGCATAACTATATGTATAATTCTATATAACTATATTTCTAAAATAAATATACTATATGTATGCTAATATATAACTATATATAATTATATTTTACTAAATGTATAACTATATAAATGTTATATATAATTATATGTTTAACTATATACATATTTATAACTAAATGCATATAACTATATATAAATATTTGTATAACTAAAAAAATATCTCTATAATTATATATAACTATATTTGAAACTATATATACATATATGTAATCATATAATTATAACAAAATATTTGTTTATAACGTTGTATATATTTATGTATAACTACTTATAACTACTTGTAAGAATATATCTATATATAACTGAATGTTTAATTATATATAACTATATATAACTATATATAACTATATATAACTATATATAACTATATATATCATATGTAAAATAATATTTAACTATGAATAATTTTATCTTACTTTATGTATAACTATACAAGTTTTATGCATAATTATATTAAAATATTAAATTTATAGCTTATATTTAATATATATTTGTATGTAGTAGTATATAAAAAAGTATTTTACTATATCTATACCTATACATTATTATATGTATAAATATATAAATTAAATGAACAAATATATAAACCTACATGTATAAATATATGTTTAACTGTATGTTTAACTAATGTATAACCACATGTAACTATATATATATTTACATGTATAACAACATACAACAATATGTTAAAATATATGTGTATAATATATATAAAGATGTATATAACTAAAAAAATTGTCTATTTATTTATATATAACGATTTTTGTAACTATATATACATATATGTATTCATATAAAATTAATTTAAAATATTTGTTTATAACATTGTATATATTTATGTATAACTACTTATAACTACTTGTATGAATATATCTATAAATAACTATATGTTTAATTATATATAACTATTTATGACTATATATATTATATGTAAAATAATATATAAGTAAAAATAATTGTATATTACTTTATGTATAACTTTAAAAGTTTTATGCATACTTATATTTAAATATTAAATTTATAGCTTATATCTAATATATATCTGTATATAGTAGCATATAAATAATTATTTTACTATATCTATCCCTATACATTACTATATGTATAAATATATAAAATTAAATGAACAAATATATAAACCTACATGTATAAATATATGTTTAACTGTATGTTTAACTATATGTATAACCACATGTAATTATATATATATTTACATGTATAACAACATACAACAATATGTTAAAATATATGTGTATAATATATATAAAGATGTATATAACTAAAAAAATTGTCTATTTATTTATATATAACTATTTTTGTAACTATATATACATATATGTATTCATATAAAATTAATTTAAAATATTTGTTTATAACATTGTATATATTTATGTATAACTACTTATAACTACTTGTATGAATATATCAATAAATAACTATATGTTTAATTATATATAACTATTTATAACTATATATATTATATGTAAAATAATATATAAGTAAAAGAAATTGTATATTACTTTATGTATAACTTTAAAAGTTTTATGCATACTTATATTTAAATATTAAATTTATAGCTTATATCTAATATATATCTGTATATAGTAGCATATAAATAATTATTTTACTATATCTATCCCTATACATTACTATATGTATAAATATATAAAATTAAATGAACAAATATATAAACCTACATGTATAAATGTTTAAATATATGTGTAACTATATGTATAACCACATGTAACTATATTTATAATTACATGTATAACAACATACAACATTATGTTAAACTATATGTGTATAACTATATATAAAGATTTGTATAACTAAATAAATGTCTATATAATTATATAAAACTATATTTGTAACTATATATACATATAAGTATTCATTTAATTAAATCAAAATATTTGTTTATAACATTATATATATTTATGTATAAATACTTATAACTACTTCTATGAATATATCTATATATAACTAAATATTTAATTATATATAACTATTTAGAACTATATATATTATATGTAAAATAATACATAATTATCAATAATTGTATCTTATTATATGTATAACTTTAAAAGTTTTATGCATAATTATATTTTAATATTAAATTTATATCTTATATTTAATATATATCTTTATATAGTAGTTTATAAAAAATTATTTTACTATATCTATACCTATACATTACTATATGTATAAATATATAAAATTAAATGAACAAATATATAAACCTACATGTATAAATATACATTTAAATATATATGTAACAATATGTATAACCACATGTAACTATATTAATAATTACATGTATAACAACATGCAACATTATGTTAAATTATATGTATATAACTATATATAAATATTTGTATAACTAAATAAATGTCTATATAATTATATATAACTATAATTAGAGACAATCATGTTTGTTAAATAAAATGATTTTTTTAACTAGTTATGGAAGATGATCATGAATGGATGTACAATGGTCGAATAGTGAATGGATTGTTCTTTAATGAATGAGGGTATACAATTGATGAATTTGTTGAGTTTTCTCTGAGACATCCTGAGTGTGTGAGTGGTGGTACAGAAATAAGGTGTCCTTACACTTTAGTTAAATGTCAGAATAAAAAGTTTTTTAATGTTGAGATGGTGAAGATGCATTTGTATAGAAATGGTTTTGTGGCAGATTACTATGTTTGGATATACCATGGTGAAAAGCAAGTCCACCAGAGGTGTTCAAGTTTAGTATGGGTGTCAGTAAGTGAAAATGATCAGATGGTCTCAGATAATACTAATCATACTACATACCATAAAATGGTTTTTGATGCTGTGGGTCCTAAATTCAACCCGAATAAGGATCTCAATGCTGAGGCAAGGAATATCTATGACATGATTCGAGCTGGAAACAAACCTTTATATGACGGAAATTCTAAGCATACTCAACTTTCTATAGACTTGAGGATGTTAGAAATAAAGTGTAGACACAAGTGTTCGCAGACATGGTTTGATGATATGTCTAATTTTATTCAAGAATTGTTGCTACAAGAGAATCTGATGCCATTGAATTTCTACGGCATGAAGAAGTTAGTTAGAGGCTTGGGATTATCCATATAGGTCATTCATTGTTGTGTGAACAACTGTATGATATACTAGGGTTATGATAGTGACCTTTACAATTGTATAATATGTGGGCATGCTCTGTACATGAAAAAGGTTAGTGGTTTTAGAAATAGATTGTATATATAAGATGAAGGTGTCGTATAAGAAGATGCAGTATTTTCCAATAATAGCTAGGTTGCAGTTATTGTATGCATCAACCACAATAGCTTATGAAATGCGGTGGCATTCAGAGCATCATTTGGAGGACGGTAAGATATGTCACTCTTCTGATGCCACTGCTTGGAAATATTTTGATGGGTGTTTTTTTGATTTTTCTTCTGAAGTCAAAATATTAGGCTGGGTTTATTTGCTGATGATTTTCAACCGGTTGGTCAATCTAGTCATCAATATTCTGTGTGGCCAGTGGTGGCGACGCCATAAAATTTGCTTCCATACTTATGTATGAAAGGAGTAATTTATATTTTTGAATGTGTTAGTGCCGGGACCTATGAAATCAAAGGGGAAGATAGATGATTTCTTGCAGCCATTGATAGCGGAGTTGAAAAGTCTTTGAGGTATTGGGGTTCAAACTTATGATATTTCCAAATGGAAAAATTTTCAGATGTGCTTGTCCTCATGTGGACCATAAATGACTTTTCATCATATTCTATGATGTTTGGGTAGAGTTCAACTAGTATGTTGGCATGTTGGCATTGTATGGAAGATTATGATGCTATTAGATTAATTAAGAGTGGAAAATAGTCGTAGTTCAACAACCATTGAAAGTTTTTGCTCATTAATCATTCGTATCGACGTAATACCAAAGACTTCATAAAGAATAAAAATGTCATTAAACAATTCTCGGGGTTTAGATTTGGGGATGAAATTCTATAGGAATTGAATAATATAGGCTCGAGAAAGGTGATAGATATCGATGCTGATATTGTGAATGCAGCTATATCTAAAACTTGTGGGTGGAATAAGAGAAGTATTTTCTGAAATTTTTTCTATTGACGTGAACACTTTCTCAGACACAATCTTGATGTTATGCATATCGAGAAGAATATGTTTGAAAATATTTTCAATACAGAGTTTAAAATTCTAGTGAAAACTAAAGACACTTACAAGTCAAGAGATGAGTATCTTCCTCCAAATTTTTTTAACTCAATGGAACATCTTGCAGTGCACTTACTTATGAAGCTAGGATTGCTAGTCTTGTCCATTATAGTTGGATGTATCATCCAGAAAGGTAATATGATTTCACTAAACCAATTCTTTTCCTATATATATATTTATATATACACAAAAATGACTTGTAATTTGCAATAATCTTTTTGTAGATACTTGAAAAAATTAAAGTATACAATAATGAATAAGGCTAAAGTTCAGGGTTCTATATCAATAGGTTATACTATGGATGAGGCTGTAAAATTTGTATCATTCTATTTCAGAGAGGGAGATCCAACTCTTCCACTTAAGGAAAAGTGGAATGAGGTTATCTTTATGACAATGTGGATAATGATTTGTTTGAAATTTTCAAGCCTTCGGGTAAAGCAATTGGTTTTAAAAGGGAAAGTTATCTAGCAGACTATGAATATACAACAACTCATCTATTAGTCCTATTGATTTGTGCATAGGTTCAACCATTCATTGAGCAAGTATTTCCTAATAGTCAAATGATATCTATTTAGTATTATAATTTACTATTTCCTATCAATGTATCAATTATTTCTAATTTCTTTTTTTTGTGATTTTGTCACCGATAAACGTAAAGAGTTTCCAAAAATGAATGACGAAGCTATCAATGCTGTGACGGAGCAAGAATTTCTATCATTTTTTGAAAAATACGTATGTTTACTTACAATGAAAATCACAAAATAATTGTATTGTTATAATACAAATTTATAATTGTAATCTAAACAATCCACTTAATTTTGATTACAGGTTCATAATCATGCAAATAAAATTTCTAATAATTATCTTCGAAGTATAGCATAAAGTCTCCTAAGAGAGGTTAGAACGTACAATGGTTACTGCGTGAATGGTTTTAAATTTCACACTAAATTGTATGTTAGTTACCGGGCAATAGACAATACTGGGGTATGCATTAAAGGATCCATATACAATGAACCTGAATGTGACTAATATGGGACTCTGGTTGAAGTGATCGAGTTAGAATTTGAAGCCCTCCTAGTTAATGAAATTATTTAATTCAATGTAAATGGTTCGACCCAACACCACATGTTGGTATTGATGTACATCCTTAATATGAACATGTTGATGTGCAGGATAAAAAATGATTCAATAAGTATGAACCATTTGTCTTAGTATTACAAACATCACAGGTTTATTATTATGAATATCCAGGTCGGACCGGTCCTAGAAAGGATTGGAAAGCTATGTGCAAGAACAAATCAATGGCTCAAATTGACATCCCCGCATCACTAAGTACTAATTTTATAGAACAAATTTTTCAAAATGATGATAATAATATTATAATTGAAGATGTGGTGGGGGATGAAGACGTCCTTTTAGTCGCATCTTCTGATATGGATACAAGTGGGGATGTAGATATTGATGAAAATTTAATTGATTATGAGGAAGAAAAACGTGGGGGGGAGGAGTTTGAAAATGATGTTACTACATCTAAATAAGAAGATGAACTAGATATGAATGATTCTGATGAGAATGAGTAGACTGTGAGTTTTCTGTTATTTTAATCATTAATCATTTTTATTTATTTTCATCACCTTATGTATTTTTTACTGATATGGCACTTTGGATGAGGTAGAGGTAGCACGTTGCAAGGTCGTACTAGTTATGGTATATGCATCATAGCCTTAGGTATGCTTGAAACTGGTAGAGGGTCATGGGTGGATGAGATGCCACAACACATAGAGAAGGTTATGAATGTACTGTACTAAGCACATCACCTGACTGATCCACATAATAGTCTTGAGATTTTGATGAATGATCAAAAGATGTGGGAGGGAAAGGAAGGAAAGGATGGAGATGTTGGAGAGTCTTCCTCAGGTCACCCTATAAATGAGAATCTTCCTATTACTTAGTTCGATCCGACAATTGATAATCCGTAAGTTATAAAACTTAACAAATGATTTATCAATTTATTATTTTATTTGTTACTTGCTAATAAATTTTTGGTTACATGATAAAGTTAGAGTCATCTGGTTACATTTCTATGGTTCTAAGAACAATTTTCAAAAAGTTATTTAAACTTAAAGGACATAATTGGAAGTCACTCACACATAGAGACCAATTGATGATTTGGAAAGAATTTAAGGTAAATATTACTACCTAAAATTTTTTACAACTTTTATTTATTATATTGTTCATTGATTAGAAATTTTGTATTTATAATTGCAGAATGATTACATGTGAACACAGCCAAACGAGGTGGTCAAAAGTGTTTTAAAAACATGCTACCAGTCGGGATAAAGATACTGTGTATGAGATCAAAGATAAATGGTTGAAAAAGAAAGAAAAAGATTTGAGTATCTCGGATCATGTTTTCAAGGAGTGGCAGAACATATGGGAAGATCCGGATTATAGGAATAAGTATGATAAACAGAGAGGCAATAGTCACTTAGAGTGGGCTGGGGAGGGTAGTGGCATGTCTACACACACTTGTGGATCTTGCTCTATGCATGAGCACGAATGAGGATTGGTATTATTTCTAATTTATACTTTTTATATTTATTACTTTGTGAAATATGTTCAATTATGCTTAAATTTCATTTCTTATTATGAATTTTTTTTAATAGAATTAACGTATGTATTGTGTGTAATTATAGAAATGCAAGGAGGGTAAGAAGCCCAGTGCTCCTCACTTATTTAGATACACGCACACGAGGGCTCATGATGATTAGATTTTCATTTATTAGAGATCTCATGCAGCAAATGTAAGTTTCATTAAAAAAATTAACTTGGTCTTTTTTTTGTTTGAATATAAATTGAAATACTTTTCATACATTTTTATTAAGCGAGATATATGGAAATGTTAGCTGCTATGACTCAAGCATATTCTCATTCTACTTTAGGTTCATGTGATGGTGCAATAGGTAGTTCTCATTCATCAGCTCCACTAGTTGATATGAATCAGATTTGGTATGTGGCTGTCGATGGCAAGGAGAAGATGCTAGTCTATGGTGTCAGTTCGTCGACATCATCATTCTACTCGCATAGATGACTAGATTATGAAGCTGGATTTTCATGATTAATTTTGAATTTATTCTCGATGATGGAGGAATTATATGAATGATGCAAAATGTGATACAATATCACTTGGCCAATACCAAGCGATGAATGATTGACTATGAGGATGATAGGGATGAGTTGCGTATTCATTTTGACTGGCATACAAAGCAATTTCAGGAAGGAGGACTACAGTCCAACCTTGATTTACCTCAGATTGTTATACATAATGCTTCTGCTACAGCATCTATTTCATCACCTACCGCATCTACTTCATCACCTACAGTAATACCTGCAGTAACTGCATCAGGACTATCAATATAAAACAGCTCTATCCAAGTACCTGACATCTCACCATGCGGACCAGATACATTGCAGCATAACGATTATGAAACTAGGTTGGATGATTGAGTGTATTACACATATTTTATGAGCAATTACCAACTAATTATTTTAAAAGATTTTGGTCAGTTTTTTGTCTCAAATTTTTCTGTTATTACCGACAATTTTATGGCCATTTACCGACCTTATACTTTTGGTCAGGAAATGGTTGGAATATAGTCAGAAAATATTTATCGGTAAATGATCTGTAAATTATCGGTAATTACCGACCATTTGGAGACCATTTACCTGCATAATTCTTTTTGGTCAAAAAATGCTTGGAATATCATCGGATATTGTTTGTCGGTAAATGGTCTATAGTCGATCGATAATTTCCGACCATTTGGAGACTACTTAACGACCAACTTCTTTTGATCAGAAAATAGTTAGAATTTAGTCGGTAATTATTTGTTAGTGAATGGTCTATAAATGGTCATTAATTAAAGACCATTTGGAGACCAATTTACTGACCTAACTATTTTGGTCGGAAAATTATCAAAATAAAATCTGTAATTATATGTCTCTAGAGGGTTGGTAATTCGGTGAATTTTAGTAGTGTTTGTATGTTTGTCTATCTGTGTATCTTTTTTCTATCTATCTATCTATCTGTCTGTCTATTATATATATGTATATCTTCCTATCTACGTATATGCCTTTTTATCTATCTATCTTTCTTTCTATATATTAATATATCTATATGACTATCTACATATCCTTCAATCTACATATATATATTTATCTTTCTATGTTTATATCTATCTATCTATTTATCTATCTATCTGTCTATTTGTTTATTTGTCTTTCTGTGTATCTATATGTTTATCTATCTATATGTCTTTCTATTATATGTTTATCTGTCTATGTGTCTATCTGACTATCTATCTTTATGTCTTTCTCCATATCTATAAATCTATCTATAAGTCTATATGTCTATGTGTCTATCAGTCAATTTATTAATATGTCTAACAACATATATATTTATCTTTTTATCTGTCTATATCTCTATATGTGTATTTGTCTTTCATTCTATCTGTATATCTATCTATCTATCTATCTATCTATATGTCTATAAGTATATCTGTCTATCTATCTACCTATCTTTCTATCTTTCTATTTTCCTATCTATCTATATATCTATATATCAGTTTATCTATTTATCTGTATATGTGTCTATATATCTGTTTGTCTGTCTATCTATTTATCTATCTAGTTATCTATATATCTATCTATCTTTCTTTCTTTCTATTTTTCTATTTGTCTATCTATCTATCTATCTATTTGTCCAGTTGTCTTTCTATCTATCTGTATATGTGTCTATATATTTGTATATTTGTCTATTTGTCTATCTATCCATCTATTTGCCTAGTTGTCTTTCTATCTATATGTTTATCTTTCTATCAATCAATCAATCTAGCTATATATTTATTTGTCTATCTTTCTATCTATCTATCTGTCAATATGTCAATCAATCTATCTATCTATCCATCTATCTGTCTATCTATTGATATATGTATTTGTTTGTCTATCTGTCTATTTATCTTTCTATCTATCTATTTATCTTTCTATCAATCTATTTATCAGACTATCTGCCTATCTATCTATCTGTCTGTCTATCTATTTATCTTTCTATCTATCCATCTATTTATCTATTTGTCTATTTATATATCTATCTATCTATCTTTCTATCTTTCTATCTGTCTATCTACCTATTTTCATATTTTCTAATCTACCTATTTGAGTATCTATCCATATGTCTATCAATAAAAACATCTATATGTCTATTTGTCTAACTACCTAACTATCTGTCAATCTATCTATCTATCTATCTGTAAATATATCTAACTGTCTTTCTATCTATCTATCTATTTGTATATATTTCTATTTATCAATCTATCTAGCTATATAACTGATATCTTGGTATTTTTCTATCTTTCTATCTATCTATCTATCAAACTATTGATCTATTTTTCTATATATTTTTCAATCTATCTTTTTGTCTATATGTCTATCTTTTGATCTAACTATCTATCATACTATATGTTTATCTATCTATTTATCTATATATCTATATGTCTATATATCTATCTTTCTATCTATCTGTTTATTTGTCTATCTTTTATTTTAACTATCTATTTATGTGTCTGTCTGTCTATCTGCCTATCTGCATATTTTCTAATCTGCCTAATAGTCTATCTATCGATGTGTCTATCTATAAATATGTCTATATGTCAATTTGTCTAATTATCTTTCTATCTATTTGTCTATCTATCTATATGTCTATATATATTTATATTTATATTTATATTTATTTATTTATCTATCTATTTGGCTATCTATCTAACTATCTAGGACCTATCTATCTATATTTCTAACTATTTATCAATCTATTTATTTTTCTATCTATCTATTTGTATATCTATCTGTTTATCTGTCTATTTGTCTATCCATCTATCTGTCTATCTGTCTATCTATCTATCTATCTATCTGTCTATCTATATGTCTATCTATATGTCTATCTATCTATCTATATGCCTATCTATCTAATTTTCTATCTATTTATCTATCTATTTGTTTATGTGTATATTTATATATGTGTCTAACTATCTATTATATATATGTCTATCTATTATATGTCTAACTATCTATCAATTTCTAACTATCTATCTATCTTGTATCTATTTGTATAGCTATCTCTCTATCTATCTATCTGTCTTTCTATCAATCTATTTATCTAGATATTTGTCTATTTATCTATCTATCTTTCTTTCTAACTATCTATATGTCTATCTGGTTTATATATCTATCTTTCTTTCTTTCTTTCTGAATGTCTAACTATCTATCTGTTTGTTTGTCTATCTATGTGTATATCTATTTATCTGACTATCTGTCTATCTATCTATCCGTCTATTTATATATCTATCAATCTACCTATCTACATATATGCATACCTATCTATATATCTATTTATCTTTCTATCTTTATATTTGTCTATTTACCTATCTATCTCTCTCTATCCGTCTATCTATCTATCTATCTCTCTATCTCTATATCTATATATATTAATATTTATCTATCTATTTGTTTGTCTATCTATGTCTGTCTATGTATTTATATGTCTATCTATCTATCTATCTGTTTAAATATCTATATATCTATATGTTTATCTATCTATCTATTTATCAATCTATCTGTCTATCTATATATTTATCAAATTATATATATATCTATATATAAATCTATCTATCTATCTATCTGTCAATCTACTAATCTATCTATCTTTCTTTCTATCTATCTGTTTGTCTTCAATCAATATATCTATATGTCTATCTGATTATCTTTCTATCTATCTATCTATTTGTGAATCTATCAATCAATCAATCTATATGTCTAATTATCTATCTATCTATTTGTCTATCTGTCTGTCTATCTGTCTATTTGTCTATATGTTTATCAGTCTATCTATCTATCTATCTAAATATCTATCTGTATATTTCTATCTATCTACAAATCCATGTATCTATGTGTCTATATGTCTATTTGTATATTTGTGTATCAGTCTATCTGTCTATCTATATTACTATTTTTCCATCTATCTATCTATCTATCTATCTGTCTATTTATCTATCAATCTATCTATCAATTTTCTATCTAAATATCTATCTATCTGTTATATGTCAATATGTCAATCTGTCTATCTATATATCTGTCTATCTATATATCTGTCTATCTATGTATCTATCTACCTGTCTGTCTGTCTATCTTTTTATGTGTTTATCTACTTATCTATCTTTTTATCTATCTATCTATCTATCTGGCTATCTATCTATCTTTCTATCTATATGTATATCTATCTATCTGTCTATTTGTCTATCAACTATCTATTTATCAATAAATAAATAAATCTCTCTATCTATTGTCTATCTAACAATCTATATAACTATCTATCTATCTATATGTCTATCTATCTACCTGTCTATGTGTCTATTTGAATATGTGTCAATGTGTGTATCTATATATCTATCAATCTTTATATATATATATATATATCTATTTGTCTATCTATATATCTATTTATCTGTCTATGTGTCTATCTATATATCTTATCTTTCTATAAATTTGTTTACTATATATCTTTATCTATCTATTAGTTTATCTCTCTATCTATCTATATGTGTATCTATCTATATGTGTATCTATCTATATTTCTATATGTCTATCTATCTATCTGTCTATCTATCTATATATCTATCTATGTGTCTATTTATCTATTTATCTATCTATTTGCCAATCTGTTAATTTGAATTTATGACTATTTGGCTATCTATCTATCTATCTATATATAAAACATTGTATATGTATATATATATATATATATATATATATATATATATGTCTATCTATCAATCTATATATCTATCTATCTGTCTATCAATCAATTGATCTATCTATCTATCTATCATTCTACCTTTTATATAACTAAAGATCCTTCTGTGTATCTATCTATCTATCTATCCGTCTTCTATCTATATATCTATATGTCTTTATATCTATAAATCTATTTATATATCTGTCTATCTGGATATCTAGCTATCTATATATCTATGTTTCTATCAATCAATCTATCAATCTTTCAATCTATCTATTTATCTATATGCACATCTATATATCTATCGATATGTCAATTTGTCTATCTATCTATCTATCTGTCTATTTTTTATCTATCTATCTATCTATATGTTTATCTGTTCACTTATCTATGTATCTATGTGTCTTTCTATCACTCTGTAAATTTGTCTAACAATCTATATATTTGTCATTCTGTCTATATTTCTATCTGTCTATCTCTATATCTGTCTAACTATCTATCTGTCTATCTCTATATATGTCTATCTATCTATCTGTATTTTTGTCTATCTATCTATTTATCTATTTATCTATCTATTTTCCAATCTGTTAATTTGAATTTATGACTATTTGGCTATCTATCTATCTATATATAAAACATTGTATATGTCTATATATATATATATGTGTGTGTGTGTGTGTGTGTCTATTTATCAATCTATCTATCTATTTATCAATCAATTTATCTATCTATCTATCTATCATTCTGCCTTTTATATAACTAAAGATCTATCTGTGTATCTATCTATCTATTCGTCTTCTATCTATATATCTATATGTCTTTATATCTATCAATCTATTTATATTTCTATCTATCTAGATATCTAGTTATCGATATGTCTATTTGTCTATCAATCAATCTATTAATCTATCAATCTATCTATTTATCTATATGCACATCTATATATCTATCGATATGTCTATTTTTCAATCAATCAATCAATCAATCTGTCTATTTTTTTATCTATCTATCTATCTATATGTTTACCTGTTCACCTATCTATGTATCTATGTGTCTATCTATCACTCTGTAAATTTGTCTAACAATCTATATATTTTTCATTCTGTCTATATTTCTATCTGTCTATCTCTATATCTGTCTAACTATCTATCCATCTATCTCAATATCTGTCTAACTATCTATCTGTCTATCTCTATATATGTCTATCTATCTATCTATCTATCTATCTGTATATTTGTCTATCTCTCTATCTATCTATATGTCGTTCTATCTATCTATCTAAATATCTATCTATATATTTATCTAGCTGTCTATCTGTCTATCTATCTATCTATCTGTCAATCTATTTTTCTTTCTAAGTAACTATCTATCTATCTGTATTTTTCTATGTCAATCTACCTATATATCATTTTGTATATCTGTCTATATGTTTATCTAACTATATGTCTATCTATATATCTATCTATCTATATATCTGTCTATATGTATATTTATCTATCTATCCATATGTATATATATATATATATATATATATATATATATCTCTCTCTCTCTCTCTCTCTCTATTTATCTATTTACCTATCTATCTATATGTCTGTCTATGTATTTATCTATTTATTTGTTTTGTGTCTATATATCTATTTGTGTATATGTCTATCTATCTATATATCTATCTATCTATTTATCTATTAATTTGTCTATTTGTCTATCTATCTATTTGCCTATATGTCTATCTATCTGTCTATCTGTCCATCAATCACTCAATCTATCTATCTGTTTATGAGTATATCTATCTAAATGACTATCTATAAACTTGTCTATATCTCAATGTGTCTATCTGTCTATCTATCTATTTGTCTAGCTATCTATCTATCGATAAAATCAATCTATTTGTCTATCAACTATCTGTCTATCAATATATATGTCTATTTGTATATCTGTGTATCTTTCTAACTGTCTATATGTCTATTTGTCTATCTTTCTATATGTTTATCTGTCTTTGTGTCATTCTATATATTTATCTCTTTATATATTTGTTTATCTATCTATCTATCTGTCTAAATGGCTATTTATATATCTTTTTTTGTTTCATTCTTTCTAGGTGTCTCGCTACTTATCTATCTTTTTGTCTTTCTGTTTATCTATATATCTATCTATATATCAATCTATCTATCAGTCTAATAGTTGATCTATCTAGTTATCTATCTTTCTATCTATCTATCTGTCTATCTGTATATTTATCTTTATGTCTATCTTTTTATCTGTATATCTATCTATAATCAATATGTCTATCTGTATATCTATCTATCTACCTAGTTATCTATCTGTCTATCTGTCTATCTGTCTATTTGTCTATATGTATATCTGTCGACCTGTATATGTGTCTATGTGTCTATTTTTGTATTTATCTATCTGTCTATATATCTATCTAACTGTCAATCAGTCTTCTATCTGTATATCTGTCAATCTATCTATCTTTCTATCTATATATCTATCTATATATCTATTAATTTATCAAATTGTAAATATGTCAATCTATCTAATTCTATTTTTATCAATTAGTCAATCTGCCAATCAATTTATCTGCCAATCTATCTATCTATATATCTACGTATCTATAAATCTATCTGTCTATTGGTCTTTCTATATATTGAACTGCCTATCTATCTATCTATCTATATATCTGTATATTTGTCTATCAATGTATTTTGATATCTATCTATCTGCCTATCTATCTGTCTATCTTCCTATCTATCTATCTATCTAAATGTTTATTTGTATATCTACCTATATTCATATCTATCTATCTATTTCTCTATTTGTCTATATATCATTCAGTCTTACTATCCATATATCTGTCCATCAATCTATATTTATATATATCTATATATATATATATCTGTGTATCTTTCAATATGTTTTTTTCTCTATCTACTATCTGTCTATCAGTGTTTCTGTCTATCTGTCTTCAGTCTATAACTTTATTTATCTATCTATGTATTTGATAATCATTCTATCTAGTTATATGTCTATCTTTCTATATATCTTTCTATTTAACTATCAATCTATATATATGTCTATCTATCTATTTGCCTATCTTTCTATGATCTATCTATATATCTTTTTATCTGTTTATATGTCTATCTATCTATTTGCCTATACATCTATATGTCTACTTGTATATGTGTCTATGTGTATATCTATTTAACAGTCTATCTGTCTATCTTTCTATTTATCTATCTGTTTATTCGTCTATCTATCAATATGTCTATCCGTATATCTGTATATCTATATATCTGTATATCTATCTATATATCTATCTATATATCTATAAATCTATCTATATATGTAATAATCTATCTGTCTATCTATCTATCTGTCTATCTATCAGTCTATCTATATATCTATCTAACTATCATTTGTTTATCTGTATATCTATCTATCTATTTGTCTATCTGTCTATCTTTTTATCTTTATATATGTATATCTGTCTATCTATCTATAAATATATCTATCTGTCTATCTATTAATCTGTCTGTTTGTCTAGCAATCTATCTGTCTATCTAGTTATCCGTCTATCTATCTATCTATTTATCTTTCTATCTGTCTACCTATTAATGTGTCTTCTATCGATTTGTCGATCTTTGTATCCGTCTATCTGTATATATATCTATCTATTTGTCTATCTATGTATCTTTCTTTCTATCTGCCTAACAATGTATCTATTTTCTATCTATTTATATGTCTTAATGTCTATATGTCTATCTATATATCTAAATACATGTTTATCTTTCTATAGATCAATCTATCTATGTGTCTATCTGTCTATCTATCATTTTGTCTATTTATCTATTTGTTTATCTATCTATGTAACTATTGGTCTATCTATCTATATATCTATCTTCTTATCTGTCTATCTCTCTCTCTATCTGTCTATCTATAAATTTATCTATCTATCTGCCTATCTATCTATCATTCTAATTTATCTATATATCTGTCTATCTATCTTTTGTCTATTTGTGCATCTGTAAATCTATCTGTTTGTCTTTATACTTATCTACTTATCTTCCTATCTGTCTATCTAACTACCTATAAATATGCCAATATTTCTATATTTTATTGTATGTCTATATGACTATCAATCTTTTGATCTATCTATCTTTCTATCTGTCTATCTATCTATCTATCTTTCTTTCTTTCTATATATTTTTCTATGTTTATATCTGTCTATCTACCTTTTGGTCAATCTGTATATCTATCGATTTATTTTTTCTATATATCTTTCTATATATCTATCTATCTCTTTATCACTCTGTCTATCTATCTATATTTCCATATGTCTGTCGGTCATTTTGTAAATATATAAATTTGTTAATATATCAATCTACCAATTTGTCAATCATTCAAATCTAGTTATCAATCTATATATATATATATATATATATATCTGTATGTCTTATTTCTCATTTGGTCTATCTATAATTTTTCTATCTATCTATCTTTCTTTCTATATAACTATTTGTCTGTCTATCTATCTTTCTACCTATCTACCAATCTATCAATCTATGTTTGTATGTAATAAAATTGATAGAAGGGACAAAAGGGGAAAAGGTAGGGGAAGATGGACTATGGTTATGTTGTGGGTAAAAGTAGATTCTATGTTTGGTGTCAATGTAGAAAGAAAGTAAAGAGGGGACACAGTAATGGTTTAGAAAAGATGGTCCAATAAAGGAGTAAAAAGATTAGAAGGGACATGGTCCTTGAAAAGATCAAAAGTCAAAGATAGCACAAAGAAGCTGGAATAGCATGAAAGGAATAGAAAGAAGAACCAAGCTAGGGATTTATCTTTAAAGCATAACATAAAGAACACTAGATTAGGATCACTAACATTCTTAGAGGTTAGGTTGAGGATTGTATGAATGATAAAAAATGAAAGGGATAAAAGAAGAAAGGGTAGAAGGTAAGGGTGTTAGATACTATTATGTGCTTTTTGTGGAGTGTTTTCTATGTAGAAGTGAAGAACAAACAACAAGAGATGAAGGGTAACAAAAGATCAAGGCTTGTAGGAAAGAAAACTTCATAAAAAGCAAATAGCAAGGAAGGCATAGGTAGAGAGCACATTGAAAGTAAACGATAAAAAAAGATGGACAGAAAAGATATCTAAAAGAGGAACTCGGATCATGTCTAAACATTTGGATGATTATCAAAGATGACTGAAGCATCAATGATTTAGACAAAAAAAAATCCTTTATAGAAAAAGGGGCCAAGAGATTTTTTAAAAGCCTAACTAAAAGAACTAACATAATATCAAAGCATTAGATAGAATTAGCTAGAGCATTTATAGTAGTAGCATTTCATTTTTCTTATATTTTAAGAAAGCCATCTATAAGGAATGTTTAAAAATAGTAGAAAGATATATTGTAACAAAGGTATTTCTTCTCCAAAAGAGAGGGCTTTTAATAATAAAACACAACTTCAAAAAATAAAAGAAGAAGAAGAAGATGATGATGATGATGATGATGATGATGATGAATGAAAAGAAGAAGAAGAAGAAGGAGGAGAAAAAAAAGAAGACAAATAAGAAGAAGAATAAGAAGATAAAAAAGGAGGAGAAGAAGAAGAGGAAGAAAAAGAAGAAGAAGAAGAAGAAGAAGAAGAAGAAGAGAAAGAGGAAGAGAAGGAAGAAGAAGAAGAAAAAAAAAAGGAGGAAGAGGAAGACGAAGAAGAAAAAGAAGAAGAAGAAGAAGAAGAAGAAGAAGAAGAAGAAGAAGAAGAAGAATAATAATAATAATAATAATAATAATAATAATAATAATAAAAGAAAGAGGAAGAGTAAGAAGACTAAAAAGAAGAAGAAGAAGAAAAAAAAAGATGAAGAAGAGAAGGAGAAGGAGAAGAAGAAGATTAAGAAGAATGATAAAAAGAAGTAGGAGGAGGATGAGAAGGAGAAGAAGAATGAGGATGAGAAAGAGGAGATAAAGATGAAGAAGTAAAAGGAATAGAAGTAGACGAAGGAGTAGGAGAAGTAAGAAGAACAAGTAGTAGGATAAGAAAAAGGAGGAAAAGGAGAAGGAGTAAAAAAAGGAAGAAGAAAATGAAGAAGAAATAAAAATGGAGAAGAGGAAGGAGAAGAAGAAGAAGACAAAAAAAAGAGGAGGAAAAGTAGAAGAAGAAAGAGAATAAGAAGAAAATGGAGAATAAGAAGAAGAAAAAGAATAAGATGAATAAGAAGGAGAATAAGAAGATGATGAATAAGAAGGAGAATAAGAAGATGATGAATAAGAAGGAGAATAATAAAAAGATGGAGAAGAAAGAGAATAAGAAGAATATGATTATGAAAAAGGAGAACAAGAAGAAAGAGAAGGAGAAGAATAAGTAAAAGAAGAAGGAGGAGAAGAAGAAGAAGAAAAAGAAATAGAAAAAGAAGAGGTATAAAAAGATGAAGAAGAAAACAAAAAGTTTAAGAAGAAAAATAAGGAGAAGAATAAGGAGAATAATAAAAAAAAGAGGAAGAAGAAGAATAAGGAGAAAAAGAAGAAGAAAAATGATTAGAAAAAGGAGATGGAAATGAAGAAATATAAGAAGGAGAAGAAGGAGAAGAAGAAGAAGAAGGTGAAGAAGAAGAAGCAGAAGAAGAAGAAGGTGAAGAAGAAGAAGAAGAAGAAGAAGGAGAAGGAGAAGAAGAAGAAGAAGAAGAAGAAGAGGAAGAAAAAAGACAAGAAGAAAAAGAAGAGGAAGAAGAAAAAGAAAAAGAAAAAAAGAGAAAAGGGGTAAGAAGTAGAAGAAGTATAATAATAAAAATAAGACGAAGAAGAACAAGAAGAAGAAAAAGAAGGAGAAGAAGGAGAAGAAGGAGGAGGAGGAGGAGGAGAAGGAGAAGAAGAATAATAATAATGAGAAGAAGAAGAAGAAGTAAAAAAGAAGGACAAGAAGAGGGAGTAGGAGGAGGAGTAGGTGGTGGTGGAGGAGGAGGCGGAGGAGGAGGCGGAGGAGGAGGCGGATGAGGAGGCAGAGGAGGAGGCGGAGGAGGAGGAGGAAGAGGAGAAGAATGACAAGGATAAGAAGAAGATTAAGATGAAAAAGATAAAGAAGAAGAAGAACTAAAAGGGGAAGAAGAAGAAGAAGACAAAGAAGAAGAAGATGGAGAAGAAGTAGGAGGAAGGGGAAGAGGAGGAGGAGGGGTAGGAGTAGGAGGAGGAGGAGGATGAGGAGGAGGAGGAGAAGGAGAAGAATAAGAATAAGAATAAGAAGAAGAATAAGAAGAAGAAGAAGAAGAAAGAAAGAAAGAAAGAAAGAAAGAAAGAAGGAGGAGAAAGAGAAGAAGGAGATGAAGAAGGCGGATGAGGAGGAGGAGGAGTTTGAGAATGAGGAGAAGAAGAAGAAGAAGAAGAAGAAGAAGGAGACAAAGAAGAAGAAGGAGGAGGAGGAGAAGAAGAAGAAGAATAATAATAATAATAAGAATAAGAAGGAGAAGAAGAAGAAGAAGAAGAAGAAAAAGAAAAAGAAGATGAAGTAGAAAAAAAAAGATGAAGAATGAAAAGAAAGAGAAGAAGACGCTGGAGAAAAAGAAGGATAACAAGATGAAGAAGAAAAAGAATAAGAAGAATAGAATGAATCAAGAGAAGAAGATAAAGTAAAAGAAGAAGTTGAAGATTAAGAAGAAGTAGTTGTAGTGGAGGAAGAAAGATTAAGAAGATGAAGATGAAAATGAAAAAAAAAAGAAGAAGAAAGGGAAGAAGAAGAAGATGAAGAGGAAGATGAAGAACAAATGAATAATTAGAAGAATATGTAGTAGTAGAAAAGGAAAAATAAGAATAAGAGGTAGAAGAAAAAGAGGAATAATAAGAAGAACAAGGAGAAGAAAAATAAAAAGAAGAAAAAAAATGATTAAGAAGAGGTTGAATAAGAAGAAGAAAAACAATATCCACAAAAAGCAGAAGTAGAATAAGTAGAAGAAGATGAAAAATAAGATAAAGAAGAAGAAGACAAAGTAGAAGAAGAACAAGAAGTAGAATATGGAGAAGCACAACAAGAATTAAAAGCTGGAGAAGTAGAATAAGAAAAAGAATAACAAGAAGTAGAAGAAGTTTTAAACGAAAAAGAATTAGAAATAAAAAGATGTAGAAGAAGAGGAAGAAAAGTAATAGAATAAGTAGATGATGATGATGATGATGATGATGAAATAGTATTAGTAGTATTAGAAGAATATGAAGAAGAAAATGAAGAAGTAGAAGAAGAATAATAATAGTATTATTATTATTAAGATGTAGAAGGAGAATAGGAAGAGGGAGATTAATAAAAAGAAGCAGAAGAAAAAGAATATGAATAAAAAGAAAATGAGAAAAAAGAAGAGAAAAAATAAGAAGATGAAAAAAAATGAAGAAAAAGATAATGATGAATAAGAAGCGAAAGAAGAAGAAAAAGAAGAAACGAAGAAGAAGAAGAAGAATAAGAAGAAGTTGTAGAAGAATGAGAAAATTAAGAAAATAGAAGAAGGGGAAGAAGAAGAAATGTAAAATGAAGTGGAAGAAGAAGAAGAAGAATAGAAAGAAAAATAAGAATTGAAAGAATAAGAAGAAAAAAAAATAAAAAGAAGAAAATGAAGAGGAATAAAGAAAAACAAAAATAAAAGAATAAGTTGTAAGAAAAAGAGAAGAATAAGAAGACAAAAAAGAACAATAATAAATAAAAATTTGAGAAAGAAGATGAATAAGAAGATGATGATGATGAATATAACAAAGAAGAAGAAAATAAAAAAATTAATTAGAGGAAGATAAGAAGGAGATGCTGAATAAAAAGTAGAATAAAAAGGTTAAGAAGAATAATAATAAATGGAAGAAGAAAAAAAAAGAAAAGTAGAAGAAGAAAAAAGAGAAGAAGAAGAAGAAGAAGAAGAAGAAAAAGAATGAGAAGAAGGAGAAGAAGGAGAAGAAGGAGGAGGTGGAGGAGGATGATGATGATGATGAGGAGGAGAAGAAGAAGAAAAGAAGTGGAAAAGAAATGAAGAAGAGGAAGAAGAAAAAGAATAATAATAATAATAATAATTAGAAAAAAAAAGAAAAGTTTGATGAAAAAGAAGAGGTATAATAAAAAGAACAAAGAGAAAAAAACAAACAGAAGAAAAAGAAGAAGATGATGATATGATGATGAAAGTAAGAAGAAGGATAAGTTTAAAAATAAGAAGTAGAATAAGAAGAGGAAGAAGTAGAAGTAGAAGATGTGCAGCAAGAAGAAGAAAAAGAAGAAGAAGAAAAAGAAGAAGAGAAAAAAGAAGAAAAAGAATAAGAAGAATAGAAAAAAGAAAAAGAATAAGAAGAATAGAAAGAAGAAAAAGAAGAAGAAAAGAAACAAGAAGAAGAAGAAGAAGAAGAAAATGAAAAAAAAGAATAAAAAATGAAGACGAAGAAGAAAAAGAGGATGAAGAAGAAGAACAATATGAAGAAGTAGATGATGATGATGATGATGATTAAGAATAAGAAGAATAATAAGAATAAGAAGAACAAGATAATGAAGAAGAAGAGGAAGATGATGAAAAAAAAGAAAAAGATAAACAACAAGAACAAAAACAAGATGTGGAAGGAATATAAAAAAGAAAAAAGATGAAGGAGAAGAAGTAGAAAAAATAAGTACAAGATTAAGAAGAAGTTGATGAAAAACAAGAAGAAGAAGAAGAATAATAATAATAATAATAATAAGAGATTGAAGAAAAGGAAAATAAGAAGAAGAAAAGTAGAATAAGAAAAAAAATAAGTTGAAAAAGTAGAATAAGTAGAAAAAGAAGAAGAGGAAAAATAACAAGAAGAATAGAAGGGAGATGATTAATAGGAAGAATAAGAAGAAGAATGAGTAGATGAATAAGAAGTAGAAAAAGAGAAAGAAAAAATTAAAGAGGTATAAGAAGAAGAACAAGGATAAGAAAAGAAAATAAAATAAGATGAAATAGAAAAAGATGAGAAAAAAGAAGAAGTAGAAATTGAAGAAGATGAAGAAGAAGAATGACAAGAAGAAGAAAACTAAGAGAAAAAGAAAAATAAGAGAAAAAGAAAAATAAGATGAAGAAGAAGAATATGAACAGAAGAATAAGAAGAGGACAAGTAAGAAGAAGAAGAATAATAAAAACAAAAAAACAAGTAGAAGTAGAAAGTAGAAGATAATGAATATGAAGAAAAAGAAAAAGATGAGAAATAAACGAAGAAGATGGAGTAGAAGAAGAAGAAGATGTCGAAGAAGAAGAATAAGCATTAGGAATAAAAAGAATAAGATTAAAAAGAAATAAGAAGAAGAATAAGAATATTAAAAGAAAAAAAATAAGTTAAAGAAAAATATGAAAACGAAGAAGATAGAAGAATAAAAAAAAGATAAAGAAAAAGAAAAAAGAATAAAAAGAGAAAGAAGGAAAATAAGAAGAAGTGCAATAAAAAAGATGAAAGAATAAGAAGAAGAAAAAAATATATAGAAGAAGAAGAAGGAAGGAGGAGGAGAAGAAGAAGAAGAAGAAGGGAGGAGGAGGAGGAGAAGAAGAAGAAGGAGAAGAAAAAGAAGAATAAAGAACACGAAGAAAGAAGAAAGAATAGAGAAGAAGAAAATAAGAAAAATAAGAAAGAAAAAGAAAATAAGAAAAAAAAATAAATACGAAAGAAGATGAAGAAGTAGAAGATAAAAAAAGAATAAAAAAATAAAAGCAAGAAGAATAACAAAAGAAATAGAATACGAAGAAAGAAGAATAAATAGAAGAAGAATAAGAATAAGAATAAGAAGAAAAAGAAAGAATAATAAGAAGATAAAGTAGAAGAAGGAATAAGAGAAGATGAAGAAGATGAAGAAGGTGATGAAGAAGTAAAAGAAGTATAAAAAAAAGAAGATAAAAGATGAAATAAATAAGGAGAACAAAGTAGGAATAAAAGATGAAAGAAGAAATAAGAAGAAGAATAATAATAATAAGTATAATGAAGAAGAGTAAAATAAAAATAAAAAGAAGAATGAAGATTAAGAAGAAGAAAGTAGAAGAAGAAGGAAAAGAAGAAAAAGAAAAAAGAGAGAGAAGAAGGAAGAAGAATAAAAAGGTGATGTTGAAAGAAATAAGATGAAATAATGAGAACAAGAAGAAGAAGAAGAAGAAGAAGAAGAATTACAGCGAGAAGAATAAGAAAAGAAGAAGAAAATGAAGAAAGAAGAAAAAGATTGAAGAAGAACAAAGAATAAGAAAAAAGAAGATCAAGACGAAGATGATAGAAATAAAAAAAAAAGCATAAGTTAGAAAATAAGAAGAAGAAGAATATTAATAAAAAATAAAAATAAATAAAAGAAGAAGAAAGAAGAAGAAAGAAGAAGAAAGAAGAAGAAAGAAGAAGAAGACATATAAAGAAGAAGAAGAATTAAAATAGAGAAGAAGAAGAAAGAAAAAAAATAAGAAAAGAAGATGAAGAAGAAAAAGAAAAAATGAATACGAAGAAAAAAGAAGTAAAAGATCAGAATAAGAAGATAAATAAGAACAAGAATGATAAACAAAGAGAATGAAGAAGAAGAAGAAGAAAAAAAAGAAAAAGAATGAAGAAAAAGAAAGAAAAAGAAAAAGAAGAAGAATAATAATAATAATGTTGAGAAAGAACAAGAACAAGAACAAGAACAAGAAAAAAAACATAGAATTTAGAAAAAAATAAGAAATATAATGAATAATAATAAGGAGAAGAGAAAAAAAAAGAAAAGAATGAAGAAGAACAAAAAAAAAGAATAATAAAAAGAAGAATAAGAAGAGGAAGATGATGAAGAAGAAGAAGAAAGATGAAAAAGTAGAAGAAAAAGAAGAAGAACAAAGAAGAAGAAGAAGAAGAAGAAGAAAAAGAAGAAGAAGAAGAAGAAGAAGAAGAAAGAAGAAGAAGAAGAAAGGAGAAAAGAAATAATGAAATTAAGAAAAAAAAGACAGAAATAGAAGAAAAAGAAGAAAGATAAAGAAGAAGAAGAAGAAGAATAACATGAACACGAACAAAAAATAATAAAAAACAACAAAAATAGAAGTTGTACAAAGAAGAAAGTAGAAAATAAAGAATAAAGAAGATGGAAGAAGAAGAAACAAGAAAGTATAAAGAAGAAGAAAAAAAAGTATAATTAAGAAGAGAAATAAGAAAATGAAGGGTAATAAAATAAGAATGAATAAAAAAAAGAAGAAATAAAAGAAGAAAGAAAAGGAAGAAGAAGAAGAAGAAGAATAATAATAATAATAATAATAATAATAATAATAATAATTTAGAAGAAGATTAAGAATAATAAATTAGAATAAGAACAAAAATAATAATAATAATAATAAATTAAGGAATAAGAATAAATAAATGAAGAAAAAGAAGAAGAATAATAATATATAATTAGAAGAAGATGAAGAAGTAAGAATAATAATAATAATAATAATAATAAACAATAATAATAATAATAGTAAATTAACGAATAAGAATAAGAACAAAATTTATACGAATAAAGATCAAGAAGAATGAAGAAGAATAAAAAGAAAAATAAGAATAAAGATGAAGAATAAAAAAATAAAAAAAAAAGAAGATGAAAAAAAAAGAATAAGGTAGAAAAAGAAAAATATGTAGAAAGATGAATTAGAAGAAAAAAAAGAGGAAGAACAAAAAGAATAAAAAAAATAAACAAAAAATAAGAAGAATAAGAAGAAGAACAAGAAGAAACGTTTCTTTTTTTCAAAAACACTCACTTTCTAGAGAGAGAAAATTCCACTTTATAGAGAGAGAAACTCTCTATTTTCACTCAAAAACAAGCTCTATTCAAGGTGATAATGGAGCAAACCGACTTATTATCAAATAATAAGTCATTTGCCTCGATTGTGAAAGGGACCGCGCCGATATTACGAACTCACGGGAACAGAAATGGGCTCACGGTTATCATCTTCTCTGCCAAAGAAACTCGAAGGCTCTTAGAACCTTTCGAATACATGCTCATCGGTACGTTCTCCCACGGTAGGCCTCGAGCGATTGGAGTTCAGAAATTTATCAACAATTTAAAGCTT
This sequence comes from Sapria himalayana, assembly GCA_029783825.1. Lineage (NCBI taxonomy): Eukaryota > Viridiplantae > Streptophyta > Magnoliopsida > Malpighiales > Rafflesiaceae > Sapria > Sapria himalayana. The sequence continues at coordinate 101,453 of JAREIK010001288.1, forward strand.
AAGGGAAGGTGAAGTTCACTAACTTCGACGCCAAACATGTCGTGCTGCAATGCTCTCTACTGGAGGATCAATATCGCCTATGACAGCGTGGTTTATGGCAGGTCGATAGCTTTCCCATGCGTATACTGAAGTGGACAAAGGATTTCACTCCTCTGGAAGAGGCGCCTATAGCCCTGGTATGGTTTACATTGCCGTTTCTGCCATTACATTTATTCTCTGAAACTTCTCTCTATACGATATCCTTGTGTTTGGGAAAACCCATGCTACGGGACGAAGCCACAGTAGCCATGTCAAGGCCGAACAAAGCTCGTGTATGTGTCGAGCTTAACCTCTTGACTAAGCCGCCTGACAAGCTATGGATAGGTAGTGGTGAAGGTGAACAGGCCGAGGGGTTTTGGCAAACTGTCATCCCCGAAAGCCTTCCTTCTTACTGCCTAAGTTGTAAGAGGCTCGGGCATGAAAATCTATCGTGCAAGGCGGGGGAAGAGGAGAAGAACAATGGGCAGCGGCAGGATGGATGAGGTAAGAAGGTAATGCAATGGATAAGGAAAGAGGAGGCCCCTCTTCACAAGCACAATATCCAGCCAAAGGAAGGTCTGGACAGTGGAGGTAATCCATGTTTTTCAGCAGATTACTCAAAGAATAATCAAGTAGAAGTAATCCCGACAGAGGTTAACTTGGACATAGAGAAGGAGAATAGCTTGAATGAAGGATGGGAGGAGGTAAAACACAGGAGAAAACATAAAAAAAGATCCAGAACCAGAATTGTATTGAAAGAAAAACTTGAAGATTATGGGTGGATAAACGAGGATCTTCTGGACTTCCCTGAAGATGAATCGGTAATTTTTAGTTGTCCTTCAATTAATAAGGGTGATGTATCTCAAGAGGAGCCTGAGGTGAAAGCAAAGGATGATATATCTATTTACAATAAAGATTGGGGAAATCTCTCAAAAACTCAATCTATGGAGGCCTTGAAGCAAATGGCCATGGTGCTTGGGAAATAGGTAAAATATAATGAGATTAGGCATGAAATTACTCACACTCCTAAAATAGTAAGAAACATGAAGAAATATGCTAATATAACTTATGAATCCAAGTGTACAACTCGAGCTCAAGCCAAATTAGGTTTTAATGGATAGATACCTATATTGGAATGTTAGGGGGGTAGCTAATAGCCCCACGATAAATAGATTAAGAATTTTAATTAAAGAACATAAAATATCATTAATGATTATTGCAGTGCCAATGGTCATGCAAGATCAATTAACTAAATATAGTGAAATTTTAGGTTTTAAAAATGCTTACTCTAATTTAAATAGTAAACTTTGGATTTTATGGCATAATAAGTTGAAAATTGAAATATTAAAAGATACTGAACAGATAGTACACTTTAAATTAGATAAGAACACATATCGAATAATTTTAGTAGTTTATGCTAAAAATGATAAACAATCTAGGTTAACATTATGGGAAGAGATGAAAGATATAGCACGTAGAAACTCTCCTTTGATCATAGGAGGAGATTTTAATATAATTAGAAGCTCTCAAGAAAAGAAATGTGGAAAACCATCGGATAAGGTAGCCCTGAAACAATTTAATGACACAATAGCCATTACTAATCTAATGGAAATAGATTTCACTGGTTCGAGATACACCTGGTGTAATAATTGGCGAAAAAGAGGAGTCATCTGGGCTCGCCTGGATAGGATAATGTGTAACACAAAGTGGGTCACCTCACAAGGGACTACGAGGCTAAGACACTTAAATAAAACTTGCTCTGATCATAGCCCACTGCTTATCACGATACAAAGGAACCAGGGTAATACGTCTAATTTTAAATTCCAAAATATGTGGGTAAAGCATGCAGGCTATGAAAGTCTCGTCAAAGAGTCTTGGAAAGAGCCAGCAGTGGGCAAGCCGATGCAAGGTCTAACAATTAAGCTTAAGAGACTAAAAGCTTGCTTAAAAACATGGAACAAAGATGTTTTCGGAAAATTAAATTTGGAGCTAAAAAAAGTAGAAGAAAAAGTAGCCAAGTTGGAACAAGATTTTGACTACATTAATAATAATAAAACTCGGTTAGAACTAAGTAAGGCTAAAGGAGAAGTAAGATTGAAATTACAAATGGAAGAAATTTATTGGAAACATCGTGCAAAGATTAAATGGTTAAAAGATGGTGACATTAATACTAAATTCTTTTATAACATGACTAAAATAAAATCTCAAAAGAATAAAATTAAAGGTGTAAAAAATGAAGAAGGAAAATGGGTAGAAGAAGAAAAGGAAATAGGAACTCTTTTTAAAAACTTTTTTGAAAACCAATTATGCAGTCAGTCACATAGGACAGACAATTCTCTAATGCATGAGATTAGGGCAACCATTACGAAAGCTCAAAACCATTTAATGGAATTGATCCCGGAAGAACCAGAAGTAAAAGAGGCAGTTTTCAATCTCGATAAAGAGAGTGCAGCAGGATCGGACGGTTGGAATAATTATTTTTTCCAGTCAAACTGGCACACGGTTAAAACTAAGCTAGTCCCCGCAATTGCAAGTTTTTTTGTAGGTGCGGAAATCCCAAAATCATGGGCAAAATCTTTTATAGTTTTAACTCCAAAAAAAGAATCGCCACAGAAATGCGAGGATTACAGACCTATAAGTTTATGCAATGCTATTTATAAAATTTTAGCAAAAATATTACAAAATAGACTAAGCTTAATTTTACCATCAATAATATCTCAGGAACAAACGGGTTTTGTCAAAAATAGATTAATGATTGAAAATATAAAACTTGCATCAGAAATGATGAAAGAAATAGGAGGTAAATCAAGAGGAAACAATTTAGTGGTTAAGCTGGATCTATCGAAAGCCTTCGATAGAGTAGAATGGGATACCCTTTGTTTTGTGCTGAGAAGGTTCGGATTCTTTGAGCTAACCATAGATCTAATATATAGATGCATTTCAAGTACTTGGGTAAGAGTGCTTGTAAATGGAAAGATAAGTGAGGAATTTAAACCAAATAGAAGTATAAGGCAAGGGGACCCGTTATCCCCTCTTCTTTTTGATATCTACTTAGAATTATTAATTCAAAACTTGAATAAGAGAATGTCAGAAGGTAAAATAATATCATTCAGACAACCAAGGAATACACCTAGAATAGGCTGTTTAGCCTATGCGGATGACCTTATAATTTTTACAAATGCTAGTACAAAGTCATTAATGAATCTTATGGATCTTCTTCAAATATTTGAAAAAGAAACAGGTCAAATCGTAAATAAAAGCAAATGTCAGTTTATGCTCGCTAAAAATGCAAAATTAAAGTTAGTAAATAAAATCAAAAATATCACAGGCTTCTCAGAAATTAAAGGGGCATTAATGTACTTAGGTTGTCTGATATATGAGGGGAGGTTGAAGGAAGAATATCTAACTTACCTTCAAGATAAGCTAAGAATGAAAATAGCATGATGGAAGAAGAGCTCCTGGGATTTGGGGGGAGGATAATGCTGCTCTCACATGTTTTACAAAGCATACTAACACATATTTTATCAGTTATTCATCCCCCTAAAAAATTTATTAAAAAACTTGAATCAGAAATGACAAACTTCTTATAGGGTAAGAAAGAAGGGAGAAATAAATTACAATGGAAGGACTAGAAAGTCATCTGTTACCCAAAAGAGGAAGCAGGATTAGGTTTAATGAGCCTTCAGGACTCGGCCGCTGCCTGGGATTACAAAGGCTGGTGGAGACTTAAAGAAAGTGATAATCTTTGGGCTAAATACATGCAGGCTAAATATTTAGATAATAAGAATAAGAGCCCTAAGAAAGCTTCAAACAGCTGGAAGGCAATGGAAAAACAAAAGGAGATAGTAGACTCACACTCCATGCTAAAGAAGAGTGGCTGGAAATAGACTTTAACACCACAAGGAAACTTCTCACTAAAGTCGGCAAAAGATCTGGTCAGAAAGAAAAAACCGGCTCAAACTTTATTCCAATGGGTATGGCAAGAAAACGTCCCGCAAAAAATGTGTTCCTTCACATGGAAGGCTCTAGTGAATGCTATACTGGTAGATAAGAATGTACAAAAAAAAGGGATGAAAATGGCATCAAGATGTGAATGCTGTTCACAAGCAGTTGTAACAACCAATCATTTATTTTCCAATGGGCCAATTGCAACGGAAATATGGAGAGAGATGGAGGGGGAAAAATGAATAAGTAATAAAGATGATGGATTAATAGATAAAGTTAAAAAATGGGAAAGTGAAAATACGGAAAGCCCCACTAGAAAATGGCTTAATCAGAAATTACCGCACCTAATTATTTGGTGCATATGGAAATCTCAAAATAAAAGTAAATTTGAAAATAAAAGGATGAATTTAACAGAAATAATAAAAGATATTAGAAAGGAGATAAGTGATATATCAATAATGAAACCTATTAAAATAGAGGAAAAGAAACAAGAAAAGAAGTTTGAGAAAACATGGGATCTCACTTATAAAGTTATAATTCAGCAATTGGCTAAATGTATACATTAGAATACTCCACCGGTTGGCAAATTTTCACTTAATACGGATGGTAGTTTTAACAGGGACACTGGAATAGCAGGAGGAGGCGGAGTAATAAGAGATCATATAGGGACAGTAAAGAAAGCTTTCACCAGATCTAGTAGAGCCTCTTCGGCCCTAGAATCAGAAATTAAAGCTTTGAAATCAGGATTAGAGATATGTAAGAAGCAAAATTTTAAAAATATAGAAGTTCAGGTAGACTCGAAACTATTAGTCGAAATAGTAATTAACAAGAAAATCTTATGGAGGTATGAAAAGGATCTAGAAGTAATTTTTAGCCTTTTAGATGAATTGAAGGCTTCAATTACACATATATATATATAGAGAAGCTAATAATCTAGCAGATAGCGTATCTAGAATAGGCTCAACTAGAGGAGAGATAGAATATGACGTGGAATCCATGCCACATAAACTAAAGGGAATAGCATGTTTAGATAAAATGGCATTTCCTTATATTAGAACAAATAAAATAGCCTAGGAAGGTATGATAAAGACTTAATTTCCTATTGGAATTTTATGCTGGAATACGACATTGAAGGGGAATTTCTGTCCTTGCAAAGCAAGTCCAAAAGAAAAATAGAAGGCAAAAGGTAAGTGCTGGAATTTTTGTGTTGGTTTGTTCTTCTTGCAGGCAAGCTCTAACCAGTTCACCATTTCATGCCCTACTAAAGTGAAACATCAGCCTTACCGAGCCATGTGTTATAAAATTTCTGGCTTAACTTTGTGTTATTAGATGTTAAAGTTTTATACAAGGTTTGTGTTATTTTAATAGAAGCTTAAGGAGTTAGGAATGGTGGAGGCTGAGTCAATTTTAAAATAAAACTTAGAATATAATTTAGAATAAAGAATCTAAAAAAGAAGCAAGTAGGTTAGATCTATGCATGGGTTATTTTTGGATAACTTTTTAGCAGTGCAGCTCCATACAAAATGGCAGAATGGTGCACATGTATAAATATGTATCTGGATTTTCTTTGCAGGATGAAGATGTTAAGAAGGAGCCTTTTGTTTTTAATTCGCTAATCTTGCGGATTTTATAGGTTAAATAATGTAGTTTATAGATATTTTGCCTTGATAAGCTCATATATCATAAGATGTTTATCACTAGGTATTGACTGCTGCTCGAGTCATTCTCGACTGACAACCTAGTCATGTGGGGGATCATCTGGTGTGCAGTTTACTCGTGTTTGGTTTTGGTTAAGTTATCAGTTATAATTTAAAGCGAACATTCTTATTCTCCTGAGAGTTATGCAGAAAGTCTTAGGTCTCTCTGCAACTCGTGCAAAGCCGTATAGGAATGGCAAAGAGAATGGGAGGGAACGAAGAAATTATAAATGTTGTATAAGTATAACAAGTGACAAGGGGAATAGGGTGATAAGTTATTTTGCAGGCGGGTTTCATTTTTTCGTTGTATATTGCAGGCTCAGATGTGTATAAAAGAAGAAGGAGGACGGTTGGAAATCATTGGGAATGACGTGAATAGCAGAGCTCGAGACACGAGGAAGAAGAGAGATGAGGCTGAGCACGAGAAACTTCCGAATATTACAAGAATTTAAATGAGAAGGTGGGCCGAAAAGATGACCCGAAAATAGTAAAACGGGAAAGACGGGCTGAAAATTAAATAAACTAGAGCAAAGCCTCTAGCTTATACTAGTTTAATTATATAGGCGAATAAATGTTTTATTTGAGCAAGTTTTTTATAATTCAATATGCTAGCTATTAGACTTAAGCTTAAGATGGGTCTAAGAGGGCTACAGGTAGATATAGGTTGTAAAAATGGTTTTCCTCCGCCAAAAGAGAAGGTTATCAATAATAAAATGAATTTTATATATAAAAAAAGAAGAAGAACAAGAAGAAATAATTTGAAAAAGAAGAAAAATAAGAAAGAAAAAGAAGAAGAAGAAGAAGATGATGATGATGATGATGATGATGATGATGATGATGAAACATAAGATAAAAGAAGAAGGTAAAAAAAGAACATGATGAAGAAGACAGAAGAAAAAGAATAAAGAAGAAAAACAAAAGAATTAAGAATATGAAGAAGAAGAAGAAGAATAAGAAGAAGAAAAAGAAGTAATGAGGAAGAATAATAAAAAGTCAAGAAGAACAAGAAAAATGAAGTTTAAGAAGAAGAAGAAGAAGAAGAAGAAGAAAGAAATTAATAAGAATAAAAGAAGAAAGAATATTAAGAAGAAGAATGCGACAAAAAAGGATAAGAACAATTATAAGAAGTAAATAAAGAAAAAAAAAGAAGAAGATAAAAGAAGAAGAAGAACAAGAAGTAGAAGATAAAGAAAGAAGAACAAGAAGTAGAAGATAAAGAAAGAAGAATAAGAAGTAGAAGATAATGAAAGAAGAAGAAGAAGTAAAAGAAGAATAAGATTAAGAAGTAGTAGTAGAAGAAGAAGAAGAAGAAAGAAAGAAAGAAATAGAAGAAAGAAGAAGAAGAATAAGAAAAAGATTAAGAAATAAGAAGAAGAATAATAAGATAATGAAGAAAGAAGAAAAATAATAAAAAAAGAAAAAAAAGAAGAATAAAGAAAATAGTAAAAATAAGTAGATGAAAAAAGAAAAATAAAAATGAAGAATACAATGAATATGAAGAAAACAGATTAAGAAGATGAAGAAAAATAAGAAAGATGATGAAAAGAAGAAGAACAAGAAAAAGAAGAAAAAGAAGAAAGTAGAAGAAGAACAAGAAGAAGGATAAAGATGAATAAAGAAGAAGAACAAGAAGAAGAAAGAAGAAGAAAGAAGAAAGAAGAAGATGATGAAGAAGAAAAAACAAGAAATAAAAAAATGAAAAAGAAAAGAGAAAAAGAAGAATAAGAAGAAAAAAATAATAATAATAAGAACATTGAAGAAGAAGAAAAGGAAGAATAATAAGAATAAGAATAAGAAAGAAGAAAAAAAAGGAGTAAAAATAGTAAAATAACATAAAGAAGATAGACAAAGCACATAAAAAATAAAAATAAGAAGAAAAATGAAAATATTATGTAGAAGATAAAGAACAAAAATAAAAAATATAAAGATGAAGAAAAAGAAAAAGCGAAAATAAGTAGAAGAAAAAGTAGGAAGCATAATTAGAAAAATAAAAAAGAAGAATAATAAAAAAGAAGAAGGAAAAGAACAAAAAAAATAAAGAAGAAGAATAAGATGATGATGATGATGGTGATGATAGAAAAAGAAGAAGAAGAAGAAGAAGAAGAAGAAGAAGAAGAAGAAGAAGAAGAAGAAATAAAAGAAAAGGAAGAATAAAGAATAAGAAAAAAATAAAGAAGAATAATAAAAAATAAGATAATATAAAAAGAAGATGAATAAGAAGAAAAAAAATAAGTAGAATAAAAAATAAGTAGGAAAAAAAGTATAAGAGAATAAGAATAATAATAATAAGAAAAAGTTGAAGAAAAAGATGAGGAATAAAAACAAAAGAAAAAAATGTTTAAAAAAAGGAGACGAAGAAGGAAAATAAGAGTAAAGAAGAAGAATAAAAATAGGAAAGAATAAGTAAAGAAGAAAATAGAAGAGGAAAAGATAGAAAAATATGTAGAAGAAAAAAAGGAATAAGAAGAAGAAAGAATAAAAGAAGAAGAACAAGAAGAAGAAAAAAAAAAGAAGAAGATGAAAAAGAAAAAGAATAGAAAAAAAGTAGAGGAAGAAGAAGAAAGAATTAGAATAAGTAGAAGAAAAGGAAAATATATAATAAGAAGAAGAAGAAGAAGAAAGAAGAAGAAAGAAGAAGAAAAAGAAGTAAAATGAAGAAGTATAAATAGAAGAAAGAGAACAAAAGAATAAGGCGAACAAAGTAGAATAAGAAGAAGAAATAAGATGAATAAAAATATGAAGAAAAAAAAATAAATTAAATACATGAAAATTATATGTAGAAAGAAGAATTATATTAAGATTATAAGAATGAAGATTAAAAAGAAAATGATGAAATAAGAACAAGAACAAAGAAAAGAAGAAGTAGAAAAGCAACAAAAACAATAATGAAGAAGCACAAGAAGATTAAGAATCAGAATAAAAGATACATACAGATGTAGAAGAATAATAAAGAAGAAGTTGGAAAAAAGATGTAGAAGAAGTATAAATAAAAGTTGAAAAAAAGAAGGAGATGAAATAAGATGAAAAGTAGAAGAAAAAAAATAAGAAAAATAATACGATGAAGAGTAAGAAAAATAAGAAAGAAGAAGAAGAAAGAAAAAAAAATGGAGAAGAAAAAAAAAGAAGAAATTAAAGTTGAAGAAAGCAGAAGAGGAAGAAGAAGAAGGAGATATAGAAAGATGAAGAAAGATGAAGAAAAGGAAGAAAAAAAAAAGAAGAAGAAGAATAAGAAGAAGAAGAAGAAGAAGAGAGAAGAAAAGTTAGAAAAAGAAAGAAGAAGAAGAAGAAGAAGAAGAAAGATAAAAAGATGAAGAAAAAGAATAAGAATAAGAAGAAGAAAGAATAAGCTGATGATGAAAAAGATAACGAAAGAAGAAAAAGAAGTAGTAGTAGTAGTAGTAGTAGTAGTAGTAGTAGTAGTAGAAAGAAGAAGAAGAAAAAGAAAAAGAAGGAATAAAGAAGAAGAAGAAGAAAGTAGAAGAAGAAGTAAAAGAAGAATAAAGAAGAAGATGAAAAATAAATAATATGAAAAAAATTACAAAAAAAAGATAAAAGAATAACAAGAAAAATATAGCTAGAAAGAAGAACATTAAGAATGAAGAATAAAAAATAAGAAGTAGATAGAATAACAATAAAAAAATTAAGAATAATAATAAAAGTAATAAAAACATAAAGATAAAGATAAAGAAGAAGAAAAAAGAATGAAAATGCGGAATAAGAAAAAATAATAATAAAGAAATAAAGGAGAAGTAGAATAATAATGAAAAACCTTAAATAAAGAAGTAATGAAAATAAATGAAGAAGTAGAAAGAAGAAGAATGAGACGAAGAAAAAGAAAAAGAAGAAAAATAAGAAGAAGAAATAATGAAAAGAAGAAGAAGAATGAGGAATAAGAAGAAGAAATAAGAACAAAAAAAAAGAAGAACAAAAGAAAAAGAAGAACAAAAAAAATTAAAAAGAAATAAGTGTAGAAAAATAAGAAAAATAGATGAAATATGAATAACAAGAAGAACAATAAGTAGAAAGAAGAAGAAGAAGAAGAAAAATAAAAAGAATAAGAAGAATGAGGAATAAAAAAAGAAGTATAAGCATGAACAATAAGAAAAAAAAGATGACGAAGAGCAATAAAAATAAGATAGAAGAAGAAGAAAAAAGAAGGATAAGATGAACAAGAAGAAGAAGAAGAATAAGTAGTAGTAGTAGTAGAATAAAAAGTAGAAGAAGAAAAAGAAATAAGAAGAAGAAGATATAAGAATAAGAATAATTATAAGAATAATAATAAAAATAATAATAAAGAAAGAAGAAAAAAAAGAAAATGAAAGAAAAAAAGAAAGACAGAAAGAAGAAAAAGAAGAAGAAGACGAAAGAAGAAAAAGAAGAAGAAGGCGAAAGAAGAAGAAGAAGAAGAAAAAGAAGAAAAAGAAGTTGAAAGAAGAAGGAGAGGAAAAAAAATAAAAATCAGTAGAATGAAAAATAAGAAAGAAGAAAATGAAGAATAACAAGAAGAACAAGAACAACAAGAAGAAGAAGAAGAACAGGAATAATAATAATAATAATAATAATAATAATAATAATAATATGTATAAGAACATGAATAATAAGAAGAAGAAGGTGAAAGTAGAAGAAAAAGAAAGGAGAAATGTAGAAGTAGATGAAATAAGAAGAAGAAGATAAGGAGGCATAAGAAAAAAAATAGAAAGAAGAAGAATAATAATAATAATAATAAGTAGAATAAGAACAAAAAGAAGAAGTATTAAAAAAAGAAAAATAAAAAGAAGAAAAAGAAGAAAAAGAAGAAAAAGAAGAATAATAATAAAAAGAAGAAAAAGAAGAAAAAGAAGAAAAAGAAGAAAAAGAAGAAAAGAAGCAAGAGAAGAAAAAGAAAAAAAGATGAAGAATAAAAATAATAATAATAATAATAAGTAGTAAAAGAAGAAGAAGAAGAAAAAGAAGAAGAAACATCAAAAAAATAAAAGAAAAAGTAAATGAATATAAAAGAAAAAAAAAGATATAAGAAGAAGAAGAAGAAGAAAAAGAAAAAAAGACGAAGAGCAAGAATAAGAAGAATAAAGAAGAAGAAAAATAAGAAGAAGAAAAGAAAATGAAAATGAAAGAAGAATAAGAAGTACTAGAAGAAGAAGAAGAAGAAGAGTAAAAGCAAGAAGAAAGAAGAATAAGAAATAAAAGAAGTAAGAAAAAAAAGAAGAATTAAAAAAAGAAGAATAAGAAGAAGAAAAAGAAAAATTAAAGAAGAAGAATAAGAAGAAGAAAAATATTGAAGAAAAAGAAAAGAATAAAGAAGATGCAAGAAAAAGATGAAGAAATAATATGAAGAAGATGAAAAAGAAAGAAGAAGAAGTTGAAGAAGAAGGAGAAGAAGGAGAAGAAAAAGAAGAAGTAGAAGATGATGAAAAGAGAGAATAAAGAGAGAAAAAAATATGAAAGAAGAATAAAAAGAAATATAAGAACATTAAGTAGAAAAAAAAAGGAAAACAAAGAAGAAGAAGAATAAAAAGAAAGAAAAAGAAGAAAAAAATAACGTAGAAGAAGAATGGAGAAGAATAAGAAGAATGGATGAGATGAAGAAGAAAGAAGAAGTAGAAAAAGAAGAAGTATAAGATGAATAAAAATAAGAAGAAGAATAATAATAATAATAAATCAATGAAAATTAATAAGAAGAAGAATTAGTATGAAGATGAAGAATAAGAAGAAGAAAATGTGGAATGAATGAAAATGAATAAGAAGAAAAAAATGAAAAAAGTCGAACAAGTAAAAGATGATGAAATAAGACAAAGATGGTGAAGAAAGAAAAATAATAATAATAATAAAGAAAAATAAGAAGTTGAAAATGAAGATAGAAAAGAAGAAAAAGATTAAAAAGAGGTAGAAGTAGAAGAAAAGAAGAAGAAGAAGAAGAAGAAGAAGAAGATGATGATGATGATGATGATGATGATGATGATGAACAAGAAGAAGTAGAAGAAGAAGAAAAAAAGAAGAAGAAAAAGAAGCAGGAGCAGAAGTAGATGAAGAAGAAGTAGAAGCAGAAGTAGATGAAGAAGAAGCAGAAGCAGAAGCAGAAGAAGAAGAAGAAGAAAAAGAAGAAGAAGAAAAATAGGTAGTATAAGAAGAAGAAGAAGTAGTAGTAGTAGTAGTAGTAGTAGAAGGAGGAGAAGAAGAAGAAGAAGAAGCAGTAGCAGCAGCAGAATTAGAAGAAGAAGTAGTAGTAGTAGTAGTAGTAGTTGTTGTTGTTGTTGTAGAGAAGCATGAGAAGTTGTAGAAGAAGAAGAAGAAGTAGTAGTAGAAGAAGAAGAAGAAGAAGAAGAAGCAGCAGAAGAAGAAGAAGAAGAAGAAGAAGGTGGAGGAGGAGGAGGAGAAGAAGAAGTAGATGTAGAAGAAGTAGTGGTAGTAGTAGTAGTAGTTGTTGTTGTAGTAGTAGAAGAAGAAGAAGAAGCATAAGAAGAAGAAGAAGCATAAGAAGAAGAAGAAGAAGATGCAGGAGAAGATGAAGAAGAAGAAGAAGATGCAGGAGAAGATGAAGGAGAAGAAGAAGAAGCAAAAGAAGAAGAAGAAGCATAAGAAGAAGTTGAAGAAGAAGAAGAAGAAGCAGAAGAAAAAGAAGAAGAAGAAGCAGAAGAAAAAGAAGAAGAAGAAGAAGCAGAAGAAAAAGAAGAAGAAGAAGCAGAAGAAAAAGAAGAAGAAGAAGAAGAAGAAGAAGAAGACGCAAACACAAAAGAAGAAGAAGAAGAAGAAGAAGAAGAAGCAGAAGAAGAAGAAGAAGAAGCAGCAGGAGAAGAAGAAACATAAGGAGTAAAAGAAGAAGCAGAAGAAGAAGCAGAACCAAAAGAAGAAGAAGATGCCGAATAAAAAGAAGAAGAAGAAGAAGAAGCTGCAGCAGTAGAAGAAAAAGAAGAAGTAGTAGAAGAAGAAGAATAGTTGTTGTTGTTGTTGTAGAAGAAGAAGAAGAAGAAGAAGCAGAAGAAGAAGCACTATAAGAAGCAGAAGAAGAAGAAGAAGAAGAAGAAGCAAGAAGAAGCAGAAGAGGAAGAAGAAGATGAAGTAGTAGTAGTAGTAGTAGAAGATGCAGAAGAAGAAGAAGAAGACAAAGAAGAAAAAGAAGCATAAGAATAAGAAGAAGAAGAAGAAGCAGAAGAAGAAGAAGAAGAATAAGATGTGGAAGAAGAAGAAGAAGAAGAAGAGGAAGAAGAAGTAAAAGCAGAAGAAGCACAAGAAGAAGAAGAAGAAGACGAAGAAGAAGCAAAAGTAGAAGAAGAAGAAGAAGAAGAAGAAGAAGAAGAAGACGAAGAAGAAGCAAAAGTAGAAGAAGAAGAAGAAGAAGAAGAAGAAAAGTAGTAGTAGTAGTAGTAGTAGTAGTAGTAGTAGTAGTAGTAGAAGATGAAGAAGAAGCAAAAGAAGAAGAATAAGAAGAAGAATAAGAAGAAGCAGAAGAAGGAGAAGAAGAAGAAGAAGAAGACGAAGAAGTAGAAGAAGAAGAAGACGAAGAAGTAGAAGAAGAAGAAGACGAAGAAGCAGAAGAAGAAGAAGAAGAAGAAGAAGAAGAAGAAGAAGAAAAAGTAGTAGTAGTAGTAGTTGATGATGAAGAAGTAGTAGTGGATGAAGAAGAAGCAGAATAAGAAGAAGAAGAAGAATAATAATAATAATAATAATAATAATAATAATAAGCAGAAGAAGAAGAAGAAGAAGTAGTAGTAGTAGTAGTAGTAGTAGTAGTAGTAGAAGAAGCAGAAGAAGAAGAAGAAGAAGAAGAAGAAAAGAAGAAGAAGCAGAAGCAGAAGAAGAAGAAGATGATGATGATGATGAAGAAGAAGAAGAAGCAAAAGCAGAAGAACAAGAAGAAGAAGAAGAAGAAGTAGTAGTAGTAGAAGTAGTAGTAGTAGAAGACGAAGTAGAAGAAGAAGGAGGAGAAGAAGAAGAAGAAGAAGAAGAAGAAGAAGAGGAAGAAGAAGAAGAAGAAGAAGAACAGAAGCTGAAGAAGAAGAAGAAGAAGAAGTAGTAGTAGTAGTAGTAGTAGTAGTAGTAGAAGAGGAAGCAGAAGAAGAAGAAGAATAAGAATAAGTAGAAGCAGAAGTAGAAATAGAAGAAGAAGAAGAAGAAGAAGAAGAAGAAGTGGTAGTAGTAGTAGTAGTAGTAGTAGTAGTAGTAGTAGAAGAATAAGAAGTAGAAGAAGAATAATAATAATAATAAATATTATTATTATTATTATCAATAGAAAAAAAAATAAGAAGAATTTAAAGAAGAAGGGGAAGAAGATAATGATGATGATGATGATGATGTATAAGAAGAATAATAAGTACAAGAAGAAGAAGAATTGATAGATGAAAAAGATGAAAAAGGTGATGATGCTGATGAAGAAGATGAAAAAGAGAAACAAAAAAAAGAAGAGCATTATTAAGAAAAAAAATAATAAGAATAACAAGAATAACTCAAAGAAAATTCAGAATTTATAGAAGGGAATGATTATAATGATGATGATGAATAAGATGTATAAGAAGAAGAATAAGTACAAGAAGAAAAAGAATTGGTAGATGAAAAAGATGAAAATGGTGATGATGCTGATGAAGAAGTTAAAAAAGTGAAACAAAAAAAAGAAGAGCAAAATTAAGAAAAAAAAATAATAAGAAGAATAAAACAAATAAGAAAAATAAGAAAAATAAGAAGGATAATAAAAAGAATAAGAAGAATAATAAGAAGCGATTGAAAAAAAAGAATATGTATAATAAGTGTATGATGAATAAGATAATGATAATCATGATGATGTAAAATTAGAAGATGAAGAAATTGGTAAAGAAGATGATGATATAAGTGAAGAAGTTGAAGACATTGGAGAAAAGATGAAGAAGAAAAAGAATAAGAAGTGTAACAAGAAGAACTAAGGTTAGAATAAAAAGAAGGAAAATATATAGAAGAATAATAAAAAAAAGTAACATGTGAAGTTGAAGAATTAGTAATAAAAAAATAATAACTAGATGAATAAATATAAGATAAGGAAGAAAAAGAGAAAAAAAAAGAAAAACAAGAATAAGAAGTAAAATAATACCAAGATGTTGAAGAAGAACAAAAGAACAAAAACAAGAAGAATAAGACAAAGAAGATGAAGAAGAAGTGGACAGAAAAAAAGAAAAAAATATTTGAAAAAAAGAAGGAACAAAAAGAAGAAGATGAGAATGGAGTAGAAAAATAAGATGAAGATAAATATCAAAGAAGAAAATAAAGAAGAGAAAAGATAATAAGAAAAAGAAAAAAAGAATAACCTTAAGAAGAAAATAAGAACAAAAACTATATTAAGCAAAATATTAATAATAAGATGAAGTTAAATAATAATAACAATAAAATAAAAGATAAAGAATAGAAAAATGTTGAATTAGGATGAGAATGAATATAAAGAAACATAAAAAATTTATATATGAGACAAGAAGAAGAAGAAGAAAAAGAAGAATAAGCATAACACGAAAAATAATAAGCATAACAAGTAAAAAAATAAGAAAAATAAGAAGCAATATAAAAGAAGAAGATGAGGAAGAAGAAGAAGAATAATAGAAAGAAGATGAAGAAGAAGAATTGAACAAAGAAGAGGAAGAAAAAGAATGGATAGAAAAAAAGAAAAAAGATAAGAAATATAAGAAAGAAGAAGAAGATGATGATGATGATGAAAAAGAAGAAGACGAGGAACAAAAAGTATTAGAGGAAGGATAAGAATAAGAATAACAAAATAGAAGAAGTAGAATAAGTAGTAGTAGTAGTATTAGTAGAAGAATAAGTTGAAAAAATAGAAGAATAATAAAAAAATGAAATAAGGAAAAAAAATACAAAGTTGATAGCTATGATAATAACGAAAGAGGAGGACAAGAATTAAAATGGAAAGAAGTAGAAGAATAAAAAAACAAAGAAGAGAAAAGGAAATGTAAAAAAATAAAAATAATAAGAAAAAAAAAGAATGATGATAAGAACAAAAAAAGAATAAGAAGAAAAAGAAAAACAAATAATAGTATTTGATGTTCAAACTATCAAACATTCTTATATATTTTGGTGGTTCATGATGTTTTGTATTCATATAAATAAAGATAATATGAGTTGATTTCATAACTTTGGCATTTTGAAGAGTTTTGATGAATATATGTGATATCAATAGGTTTTTGGAGGTATTTAGTAGAGATGATATATCATTGAGTCTCATGTAGTTTTGATATTTTTTTCTTGGCTGAAACTCTACCTAATTGGTTGGGATAATTTTTGTACACCATGACCATTCAAATTAATTGGCATAATCTTTCCACTAGATGAAAATTTCATAGTGGCTATGATATTAATATGAAGTTACAGTCATATTTAGCTTAGAAAATTTAAGTATTTATGATATTAATTTTTTATCATAGCAACCAAGTATCCAACTAGTGCTCAAGCTCAATGCTAATTCAAAGCACCAGAATTTAGTTCTTAATATGGTTCAGTGGTCTCAAGTTAGAGTTGTGCCATTTCTACAAAGCCACAACATTTAAACTTTAAAAAATTACAAAGATACTACTCATGTCAAAGCCGTGACAATTATTCAAAACCATGACTTTTGAGATACTAAAAGTTATAAAAGACTACTCAGATATTACATTTCCAAGGCTACAACTCTTGTCTTCAAATTAAGTCATATCCACAACTTATATGCTCAAGCTAATTGTCAATTTGTTGGCATCTGCATAACACAATAGCAATATGATATATTATAGAATTGAAGACCAATGCCATGACCACCCACAAGACCTTGAATACTTCTAAGATATGAAGTAAAATATATTTTCCATAGCCATTTCTAATACCATGACCTCGGAAAACACATGAGAGACTTTCTTAGTGTCCAGGCTATTTTTCAATACCACGATCATATAAAATTCAAGAAATACAATTAGCAACAATATAGACTATACATAGTGTCATGGTTATATTACAAAATTAAAAGCTATCACCAGTCTCTAGACACTTCTACTCATTGTCACTCTTTATGGATGAAAAAAGGACAAATGCATGAAGACTTAGTCAATTCACAGTGCCACACCCAAGAATCAAAGATACATTAGCCCCAAGTCATAGTCGTTACTAGTGTTGTGATTTTATGTTATAGATAAAATAATTTGTAGACTAGAGTCACAAGTATTTTTTTAGAGTTGTGATCTTAGGCTGAAATGATGAAGGCTAAAGTTGTGACATTCTTCTATAAGTCATGACTTTTGATTTAGAGTAATGCAAGGTTTCTCAAGTGTAAAAGTGGAAGATATTGAAATTTCAAGGGATCTCTCATTTTTTCTTTTCTTTTCCATCATGCAACAAGCAAAGCTATAGCAATTATCAAACCCTAGAGGTAAATTTCGCAATTCCTAGAGGTTTTACATGTAAGGGATGCATAATCATAGCTCTTAATTCCTTCTCAAATAGGGATGAATTCAAAATTTTGTATCAAACTATCATAGGTCTAGGGTTTGTATAAATTGAGATAGATGATGTAAATTATTTCGTTTTTTTATAAATTTATGAACGTGTTTGATATATTTTATGTAAGGATATTGTTGGTTTGTGCAAGATTAAGAATTATCATACTTGGGTTTCAATTATTTATAGGTTTGAGTAAGATTATTATGGTGGATGGTAATAGGTAAAGTACAAGGCTCACTAACACATATGATAGGAAGAAAATGATAGTCCTTCCAACAATGATAGATGAGATAATCTAATATGTTGAATCATAAAATTTGAACATGTTAATTATCATGGATATGATACTTAAAAAACTAAAAGTATAAATGCTTTTACATGTCAATTTTTTGTAAACATATTAAAAGAGTTATTTCTCAATTGGGAGAGAAGTTATATAGAATATTTTTCTAAGGGGTTCACCTTTCTTGTATAAGTCACATTATCACCTAGAAGGATAATGATATGGAATCCAAGGGAAATGCACGAGTATATTGTGAATCACAACATGGTGATAGTCCTTATAATGATTTTACTTATATAGTTTCTACTAGTAAAATATGAGTGAAACATATATTAATTAAATGAGAATGATACTTATGAATCTAAAAATCTATATATTTACAAACCATATTAATAAATAGTCTATGTAATATTTTAGGCTAGAGAATATAAGGTGCATACAAAGAAATCATTAAAGGCTATTAATGAAGCTTCCTAAAAGGTATGTAATTGTGAAACAATCTCGAGCATAGATGAATTATTATCTTGATAATTATGTATTGAGTTAAAAACTAAGAAGAGATCTCCACGGGGATGATCTCAATGTTGATAATTACATTGTATGTAGTTAGGGGAATAAGTAATTACAAAACATACCAACCTTTATTCTATGTCCAATAGAATATAAATCATGTAACTTGATCATCATTAGATAGATTTAATGAAAAACCCACAAACCTTAAATTGTCTAACAATATATGTTTCTATTTTACTAAATAAGAGTTATCTCATTATTGAATAACTAAACTAGTATTACCATCTTTGTAGGAATGAATTCTGAAAGAATATTCATTTATTAGTAATATGCCACTTGTACTTGCAGATCTTAGTTGATGAGAGACTCTTATTAATGAGCTTTTCTGAAATTTTTTAAACGATAAAATTAGTTAATGTAACAAAGTCACAAGTAGTAGAAGAAAAGAAGTAGAAGAAGAAGAAGATGATGATGATGATGATGATGATGATATAAGAGAAGAGGAAGAAGTAGAAGAAAAGAAATAAAGAAAGAACAAGAAAAAGATTATGAAGAAAATGAATAAAAACCATAATAAGAATGAAAATAAGAATTAAAAAAAGAATATGATGAAAATGATTTTAAAGTAGAAGAAGTAGAATAAAATGTTGGTAGAGAGGAAGAAGTGGCTGAAGAAGAATAAGAGGGAGATGAGAAAAAACAAAAAGAATAAGAAGAAGAAAATAAGAAGATTAACAATAACTATAAAAATAATAATTATGAAAGAGGGAGAAAAATAGAAAATGAAAAATACCAAAAAGATAGACAAGAACAAAAATAAGAAAAATAAAAAATTGAAAAAGAAAAAATGCTGAAGAAGAAGAATTAGAACAAGATGATGGAAAATATTAAAGAAGAAGAAGTACGAAAATAAAAATTTTAAAAATAATCAAAGAAGAATAATAATATCAAGAAGAAAAGAAGTACATGAAAAAGAAGAAGAAGAAAAAGAAGAAAATGATAAAAAAGTAGAATATAAGCAGAAGACTATGAAGCAGCTAATAAGAATAAAAAAAACAAAATGAATAATAATTAGAATATACATAGAAAATGATCAAGAAGAACAAGAAAATGATGAATATGAAAAATAAGTGGAAAAAAATAAGAAGAAGATGAAAAAAGAAATTAAGAAATAAAAAATAACAAAAAGATGCAAAAGAATAAGAAAAGTAATAAAGAAGAATAAGATTATGATAATGATGAAAATTAATAGGTAGACTACAAAGAGGAAGAACCAACAAGGGATGTAGAAGAAGAAGATAAAGAATAATAATAAAAAAGAAGAAGATAAAGAATAATAAGAAAATAGTAGAAAAAGAAGATATGGAATAAGAAAAAAATATATAATTGATGATAATGAAAAAGATGATGATGAAACAGAAATAAAAGAAGAGGTTAAAAAAATTAGGAGGAAAAAAAAGAAAATGAAAAATGAAATGTTAAAAAAGGGTAATGATACAAAGAGTATAAAGTAGTAGAAAAAAAATATAATGAAAAGAAGAATAATAATAAGAGGAAGTGGAGTAAGATGATAAAGAGAAAGAAGATGGTGAGAAATAAGAAAGAAAGAAGAAAAAGATGAAGAATTAGAAGAAAAAGATAAAGAATTAGAAGAAAAAGATAAAGAATTAGAAGAAAAAGAATAATAATAATAATAATAATAATAATAAGAAAAATAAAAATCGCAAAAAATGATGAAGAATTACTAACAGAAGATGTCATGAAAAAGATCAAAATTAAGAAGAAAAATAACAAGAAGAATTGAATGAGGAAAAAGGAGAACAAGTAAAAGTAGAAAAAGATTAAAAATAATAAAATGAAGAAAATGAAAAAATAAAATAAAATTAAAAATAAGAAGAAGAATAATAAAAAGAAAAAAAGAAGAAGAAGTAGAGATAAATAAGAATAACAACAAAAAAATGAAGAATAAGAAAAAAAAAGAGAATCGAAATAAAAAGAAGAAGATGAAGATGATGGTGGTGGTGATGATTAAGAAGAAGAACAAGAACATAAATATGGAGAAGAATCACAAGAAAAAAAACATAAAGAAGAAGAACAAGAACAAAAAGAAGAAGAAAATAAAGAAAAATAACAAAAATAATATCAAAAAAAAATGAAAAAAAGAAGAAAAAAAGGAAAAAAAAGAACAATATGATGATGCTGGTTAAGAATAAGAAAAAAAAGAACATAATGATGTTGATGATTAAACGAAGAAGAAAAAGGAGTAGTAGAATAAGGAGAATAAAGAGAAGAAGTAGTAGAAGAATGAGAAAGAGAATATAAAATTAAGTACAAAGTAGTATAAAAAGCACATGAAAAAAAGATAAACAAAATAAGAATAAAAAAATAAAAAAATGAATAAGTAAAAAAATAGTAGAAAAAGAAAAGTAAGAAGAACAAAAATAAGAACATGATGAAGAAAAAGATGAAGAAAACGATGAAGAGAAAGAATGGTTTGAATAATTTGAAGATGAAGAAGAATAAGAATAATAATAATAATAATAATAAGACAAGGAACAAGGAAATGAAGAAGACGAAGAAGTTAAAGAAAAAGAAAAACAAGAATAGAAAAAATATTAGTTGAAACAAATAATAAGAACTTGAAGAAGAAGGAAATGAAGAAGAACAATATAAAGAATAAGATTAAGATGGAAAAGAAATGGAAGAAGATGAAAAAGAAGAGAAAGAATATGAAGAAGAAAATGAACAACAAAAAAAACAACAACAATATGATGTACAATAATAAAAAGAAAAAATAATAATAATAATATGAATTAGAAGAAAACATATAAAAAAAGAACTAGAAAAAGAAGAAATAAACGAAGAAAAAAGTAGTAGTAGTAGGTGTAAATGTAGTAGTAGTAGTAGTATAAGAAGAAGAAAACAAATAATAATAATAATAATAGGAATTAGAAAAAGAGAAGAAAAAATTAGAAGAAATAGAAGAAATAGAAGTACTAGTAGTATAAGAAGAATAATAAGTAGCATAAGAAGAAGAAGAGCTAGAAAAATTAGTACAAGAAGAACAAAATGAAAAATAAGATCAAGAAATGTAGTAGTAGGTGTAAATGAAGAAGGTGGTGAAAAAAAAAGAAGAAGAAACAGTTGAATAATTAGAAGTTGGAGAAGAAGAATAAGAAAAATAAAAAAATGATCAAGAAGAAGAGAAAGAAACACAAAAAGAAGAAGCAGAAGCGATAGAAGTCATTGGAAAAAATGGTAAAAAATATTAACAACAACAAGAAATAGAAAAAAAGTAGAAGAAAAAGTATAATAATAATAATAAGACAAATTAAAATAAAGATAAAAAATAAAAAAATAAAAAATAAGAACAAAAACAAAAATGAGAATAATAACAAAAATAAAAAAAGAAGAAGTAGGATAAAAAAATGACGACAAAGATCATGATGATAATAATAATGATTAAAAAGAATAAGAAGAATGATAAAATGAAGAAGTATAAAATAAAAAACAAGAGGAAGGAGAATAAGAAATAAAAAAGTGTAAAAAAATTATAAGAACAACAACAAGAAGAAGAGAAAGATGGAAAAGAAGAATATGAAGAAAAAGAAGAATAATAATAATTCAAAAATAAAAAAGAAATAAGAAGATAATAATGATGAATATTATTATTATTTTTAAGAATAAGATAAATAAGTATTAATTGGAAATGAAAAAGAAAAATGAGATAAAGGAGAAGAATAAATAGAGTTAGAAAAAAAACAAGAAACATGCAAGAAATAAGAGGAAGAAAATACAACTGAGAACAACATGGACAAGATGATGATGATGATGATGAGGGACACTAAAAAATATAAATGAAAAATAAGGCTAGGAAGAAATAGAAGAAGAAGAAGAAAAAGAATAAGAAAAAAAAAAGAAGAAGAAGAAGCATAAGGGGAAGGAGATGAAGAAGGAGAAGAGAAAAGAGATGAAGAATGAGAAGTATAAGAAGAATGAGAACTGGAAATCAATTAATAAGAAAAACAAAAATCACATGAAAAATAAAGAATAAAAATAAGAAGAAGAAAAGAATAAAATGAAGAAGTATAAGAAAAATAATAAGAGAAGAAGAAAATAAGAAGAAGAATAAAAATGAAAATATGAAAAAGAAAAAGAAGAAGATGAAGAATGGTATGAATAGTGTAAAAAACAGAGAAAATAAAGAAAACTAACTATAATAAGAAAATTAAACATGATAATAAATAGATGTACAATAAGAAGATGATGATAATGAGGAATAAAAAAAAGAAGAATAGAGATGTAATAAAAAAAATAAGAAGAAAAATAAGAATAAAAAAAGTATGGTAAAAAGTATAAGTCAAAAAAAAGAACATGAAAAAGAAGGAGAAGAATAATTGAAGAAGGACCATAAAATGAAGATGAAGATGAAAAAAAGATGAATAATATTAAGAAGCAGAAGAAGAAGAAGAAGAAGAATAAGAAGAAGAAGGAGAAGAAGAAGAAGAAGAAGTAGAAGAAGAAGAAGGAGAATAATAATAAGAACAACATGATTAACTTGATGTACAAGAATTATATGAAGAAAAACAAAAAAGAAAAAGAAAAATAAGAAAAAGAAAAATAAGAAAAAGAAAAAAAAGAAAAAGAAAAATAAGAAAAAGAAAAATAAGAAGAAAAAAATAAGAAAAAGAATAAGAATAATAATAATAATTTTAATAATACCAAGAAAAAGAATAAGAAGAAAAAAAGAATAAGATAAAAATATAAAGATGAAGAAATCAAAGAAGAAGAATATAGTGATGAAGATGAAAAATTATAAGAAGAAGAAGTTGAACAAAAATAAGAAGAAGAAGAACTAGAATAACAAGAACTAAAAGAACTAGTATTAATAGAAATATAAGAAATGTAATTGTAGAAGAAAATGAAATAGGTGATGAAAAAGAAGAAGAAAAAAATATATATAAGAACAAGAATCATAAGAATAAGTAGGAGTAGAAAAAGAATAAAAATAAAAAAAATTACAAAGAAGAATCAATAGAAGATATAGAAGAAAAAGACAAAATAAAAAAAAAATATGAACAACAAAAAAACAACAAGAAATAAAATAACATGTAGAAGAATAAATAAAAATCGAATGAAGAAGTCAAAAAAATTAAAAAGAGTTGAACAAGAATATAAATAAAAAAGAGAATAAGAAAAAGAATATAAGAAAAAGTAGAAAAAATAAAAAGTTGAAGATGATGATGATTAGAAAGAAGAATAAGAATGAGACAAAAAGAAACATAAAATAAAAACAAGAGCATCATCATCATAATCTTTTTAATCATCATCATCATCACCATAATATTATCCTACTACTTTTTCTTTTTTTTATTAATACAACTTCTTCTTCTACTTATCCTTTTTCTTTATTTTCTATTTCTTCTTTACCTTCTTTTGGTTCTTTTAGTCACCTTAGTGTTTTTCATCATCATCATTATCATCACCTTATTCTTATACACCTTCATATTTCTTTTCTTTCTCTCTTTTTTCTTCTTTTTCTTATTCCTCATCATCATCATCTTTATCATCTTCTTATCCTTCGATATCTTATTTTATTTTATTTTATTTTATCTTTTTATTATTATTCTTCTTCATATTTTTTTCACTTTCTTCTTGATGGTCTTTTTCTCTTCCTCTATCTATTCCTCCTTTTTCTACTTCTATTTCATTTTCTTTGCCTTCCTTTTTTCCTTTTCTTTATACACTTGTAATTCTTATTTTCTTTCTTCTACTTCTTCTATTGACTATCATATTCATCTTGTTTCATTATTTATTTTCTACTTTATTTACATCATTATCATTATTATCTTCTTCTACTTCTATTTCTTTTTTTTCTCTCTTCATATTCTTCATCTTTTTTTTACATTTTCTTTTTCTTGATCTTAATGTTTGTTTAATTCTTTTCCTTTTTATTTTTCATCTTATTTTTATTTTTATACTACTACTAAAACTACTAATACTATTACTACTAGCACTACTACTATTACTACCTCTTCTTCTATATATTCTTCATCTTTTTTTTCGTCTTCTTATCTTTTTTCTTCTTCATAAACTATTTCATCATTATCAGCATCATATTTTTTTATCATTTTCATTTTATTCTTTTTTTTCTCTTCTTCTTTTCTTTCATCATCTTCATCATCTTCATCAACATCAACATCTTTTTGATCATCATCATCATCATAATCTTCTCTTTTTTTTTATTTTTTTCCTTCTTGTTCATCTTCTTATACATCATCATCACTAACATCATCAACATCATCATTATTATCTTCTTCTTCTTCTTCTTATCCATCAGCACCATTATCATCTACTTCTACCATTGCTTATTCATCATTATCAACTTCATTTATATCTACTTAAACTTCTTTTTATTTATTTCTTCTTCATATTCATTATCATCATGATCATCAACACTTTTTATTCTTCATTTTCTTTTTCTTTTATTATCATTTTCATTATATTCTTCTTCATCATGTTCTTTTTTATCATATTTTTTTTCTTCTTCTTATCCATCATCATTATTATCGTCACAATCTTCTTCTTCATCTTATTCAACAACATCATCATCATATTCTTCTTCTTCTACATGAATATCATCATCACCATTTTCTTTTTTATTTTCTTGTTTGTTTTTTTCTTCTTATTCTGTATTATCTTCTTCTTTGATTTCTTTTTCTTCTTCTTCTTTGTTTTCTTCTACTATGTCTACTTCCTCAACTTCTTTGAATTCTTCTTCTTTGTCTTTTTCTTCTTGTTCTTCTTTATCTTCATTTTTTTTTCTATCATTCAAGTACTTCTTCTCATTTTCCTTTTTCTACATCTATCTTATTCTTATACTTTCTATAGTTTTTGTTTTTATTCTTATTGGAATTACAAACATTCTTCTTCTTCAACATCTTATTTTTCTTTTTCATATTTTTCTTCTTCTTTATCTTTTAATCTTTTCTTATTTCATCCTCGTTATCTTTCTTTTCATCGTCATCATTTTTTTTATTTATTCTTCATCAATATCAACTACTTTTTCTTCTTCATCAATGTCAACTTCTTCTTCTTCTTCATTTTCTTTTTTTTCATATATTTGATATTTTTTTTTCTACTTTTTTTCTTATTCTCCTTCTACATCTTATTAATTCTCTTCCAATATTCCTTGTTCTTCTTCTTGCTATTTTTCAACAACAACATCATCATCATCTTCTTACTATTATTCAACATCATCTTCTACTTCTTCAACATTTTCATCTTAGTCATTTTCTATTCTTCTCCTTCTTTTTGTTCTTCTTTTTCTTATTTTTCATCATCATCATCATCATCATTTTTTCTTCTTCATCTTATTCATTTTCTTCTTCTTCTTCATCTTATTCCTTTTCATCTTCTTATTTTTCATCATCTCATTCTTTTTTTTATTCTTATTCTTTTTTTTCTACTTCATTATCATCAACATCACCTTTTTTTCTTCTATTATTTTTTTGTTTTCTTAATCTATCATTTTTTTTTCTTCTTCTTATTATTCTTCTTCTACTTCTTTTTTGCCTTCTTTTTTTTTATTTATACTCTTTTTTACTTTCTTTTTCTTTTTCATCATTATCTTCTTATTGCTCATCATTCTTTTTCTTCTTTGGCTTTTTTCTTCTTCCTTTTATTAATATTCATCTCCTCCTCCTCCTTCTCCTCATTAATTTGCTACTACTATTTCTTCTTCTTCTTTTTTTTTCTTATTTTTCTACTTCTTCTTAATTATCAATATCATTTATTACCTTCATCTTTTACTACTTTTTTTTTATTCTTCTTATTCTTGTTCTTTTTATTTTTCTTATTAATCATTATCATCTTCCTTTTCTACCACTTCTTATACTTATTCTTTATCTTCATCTTTATCTTCTCGACATTATTTTTCATTTATGTTTTCTTTATCTTTATGATTATCATTTTCTTCTTATTTTTCTTATTATTTTTCTTTTTCTTCTTTCTATACTTGTTGTTATTATTATTCTTATTATTTATCATCTTCTTTTTTATGTCTTGTAAAGTTTTTTTCTTCTCATTCTCCTTTTACTTTTTTTTAAAAGGTTGTTTTATTATTAATTATCACCCTCTCTTTTGGCGGAGGAATACCATTTTTACAAACTACTTCTACCCTTATCCCTTTTACACCCACTTTAAACCTAATCTAGAATACAAACAAATAGAATAAAATATAACTTTCATATCCTTCTACTAATCTTTTGTCACGTATTGTTTGATATACTTTATATCTTTTGGGATTTTCTGCCAAAGCCCTATTTGTATGGGGCCTTTTCTTTCCATTCTTTTAATCTCTCTCATAGTACTCCCATCTTCTGTCTTCATGAAAGTTCCTACCATCTTGAAGTTTCCTCCCATCTTGAAGCTTTATGAATACTCCCATCTTCATACATGTTGGCTTCCATACTTACTCAAGGCTTGAGTCGGCATTGACTCAAGGCTTGAGTCGGTATTGACTCAAGATTGACTCCAGACTGAATGCCGATTCCCATGACCGACTCAAGACTGATAAACTCAGCACTGACTCTGATAACAGTCTCTTGGCTGATCAATGCACATGCGCAGTCGTAAGAAATAGTTCTAAAACACTGCCTCCATGCCGGCTCCTCCAACTAGCCGTTTCCTTCCCTCTCTAGCTTTGTCCAGCCTGCTTTCCTTTTAGTTAACCTTTGCTGAGAACTGCCTTGCTGCAGCTTAACTTAACTTGAAAAAATCCAACCAAAAAACCCTACCAAACAATAAATTACAAGCTCTCTCCTTATTCGACTTCCCTCAGGACCGGGAAGCTATCTATTTCTTCTCTTATCTCCCTGCCAACTGCAAAAAAAGCTGACAAACACTAACAACAATTCATTAGTTAATAATTTTCAGCCCTTTCTAGGGCTTACTCAACCCTTTATCGGGCTTAAACAAACCCCCCCTTTTTTTTCAAATTAATTCATAATTTTTGAAGCCTAATATACGGAAATGCAATTTTATCTAATCTTATTAGTCCTTTGAATTTTTCAGGTATATTCTCCCCTCTAAATTCTTGTGATCCTTTTCTCATTCCTTCTTCTGCTAATCTATCTGCAATCGTGTTGGCTTCCCTATAAATATGCTTTATTTCTTCTTTTATTTCTCTTAGAATGTTTCTAATATTATCAATGTATTCTTCAAATTACCATAAATATATCTTTCCCTGTACTAGGTCCACTAGTATTTTTGAATCCACCTGTGCTTGAACCTTTAGGTAATTGTTAGATTTACAAGTTTTCAAACCCTTTTGTAGGGCTATAATTTCTGCTTGCAAGGCAGAAGATGCTATAGCCCTTGATGTGAACGCTTTCAGTACCTTTCCTTCCGCATTTCTTATTAAACCTCCTCCACCAGCTTCTCTCATTTCTCTTTTAAAGCTTCCATCAGTATTTAGTGTTAGACTTCCCTGCCCAGGTTTATTCCAATTAACTATTTTAATAGTTGGCATTTTTCTTGCTATTGTTGCAAGGTGCCATTCATTTATTCTATCTTCCTCTATTTTCATGTTTTTCACTTTTATTGGACTACAAGTCGTAATGAATGCACTCTCTTTTTTTATTTCTTCCAAAATGTCATTATGTTCCATTTTTACATTATCATATCTACTTCTGTTACTAGCTTTCCATATGCACCATAGCGCTATATGCGGAATGTAACTTCTAATCCATTTCAAGATATTATTCTTTGTTTGTTTTTTTGGCATTTTAAGATATTATTATTATTCTTCTTTT
This sequence comes from Sapria himalayana, assembly GCA_029783825.1. NCBI lineage: Eukaryota > Viridiplantae > Streptophyta > Magnoliopsida > Malpighiales > Rafflesiaceae > Sapria > Sapria himalayana. Next base: position 129,160 of record JAREIK010001288.1, read on the forward strand.
ACTTCTTCTCTTCTTCTATTATTGCATCATCTTTAGGGATGGCACTGGACCGGAGCGGGGGCGGCGGGTGTAGTCTCCATCCTCGTACCTGCTTAAAAAAACTCCGTCCATCCCCAGTCCACCTCCGTTAGCGGGTAAAATTTTCATCTCCATCCCCGTCCATGGATAAATTTTTAATCCCCATCCCCACTTCCCCCGTACCCGTTTCCCAAGCCCAAGCCCAAGCCCAAACCCAAACCCAAAGCCCAAGTCCAAGCTAAATAAATTCAATATTTTAAATAATCCAACAACATTCTAAATAATCTAACACTACATAATGTAGCATAATATATTTGAACAGGATACAAACAACAAATGTCCAAAATACTACTTCAATTTGATATAATTCAACATAACACAAACAACATAATAGTGGTAAAATCATCTTAATCAACTCAATCATCTCTTAGCACTGGCTTCACACCAACTCAATCATCCCTTAACACCATCGGTAGTAGTAGAATCTACTTCTTCAACATCAATTTCTTATATCATTAAAAGAAAAAAATAATTAGATTCTTCCAAAGGGAAATTTTCAACTAAGATGATATACCTCATCATCAATATCAAGATCCTCCAATAATTTGCAGCTCTTTAGGCCCGTTGAAGTAGATGAACCTAAAAAAAATTAATGGATTAGTCATGAATAATGCACATTATGATGCATAAACAAATAATATTTCATCACCTCGTTCTTCAGCACATAACCAACTTTGAGAGCATATTAAAGCTTCTACTATAGTTGGATTAAGTCTATTGCGATGTGGACTAATCACCCTCCCACTTGTGCTAAAAGCAGATTCCGAGGCAACGGTAGAAACAGTAATAGCAAAAAGATCTTTAGCAATCATTTGGAGGAGGGGATACTTGGGACCACTTGTCTTCCAAAAAGACAGTACATCAAAATCTAAAGTTCTTGGCATCATACCATCTTCTGAATAACAATCTAAATCATACCTCCCACAAGCTTTTGTTATGTCTCTTGTTTGTATAAACTTATCAAAATTAGAGAGATCATCAATTAATGGAGAGTTGGAATCAATATCTGATTGAAGAGGGGAAGGAGAAGGTTGTGGTTCATAATCATTTCCTTGCCTCGCTTCATATTCGCCAACCAATTCCAAGCAAAGCTCCTTAATCCTCGTCACTTCATTTAAAGCTTCCACACCTCCATACATATAAACAGGGATAGACACTTGTTTCCACACCTCCATACATATACTTATCAAAATTAGAACTAAAAGCTTGACATATAAACAGGGATAGACACTTGTTTTCTTGACACAGAACAACTATTGAAGATTGATTTTTACAGGCAAATGAAGATAGAAATAAAGATGTTCAAGTCAGCATAAATCCTTCTTTATAGGCCTTAAATTGGCCCATTGGTAGTTGTCTTTATATCTGCAGAAAATTCATATGGATGGGCATAGCCGAGGCATAGTTAACCTTACCACAAGGAGAAACTAAGGAGCCATTTGAGCTGGTAGATGTACCTGAAAATTAGCACATCTAAACCACAATACAACAGGATAACAAACCTCTCTATGATACCATACCTGTCTTGAGTGAGGATATGCAGTAGACTTAAAATGTATTCTCTATCTTACCCTACTGGGTTGTCAATTAGTGTGAAGGTATTGGCCTATCCTTATACAATCTTCCTTCAGGACCAGGAAGAATTTCAGCCTTTCATGCCTTTACCTGAACTTAAAAAAAGCAATTCCAGCAATAATAACCCAACACCCGCGCCCATGTCCCAACTAAGTAGTATACTTTCATGCGTTACCAAATGTTAGGAAGAGATATCCAGGTGATTAGAAACTGTTCTGATATATGGATATTCTTTTTTATCCATTTTTATAAAGCCTTTGAATTTATCTGGAAAAGACGCTGTATCATATTTGTGAAATTGTTTATATTTACCTTCTTTTGCTAGTTTATCAGCTAGTGTATTCACTTCTCTGTATATGTGTTTGATTGAAGCATTCAAGACTTCTATTAAACTACTAATTTCCTCTAGCTCTTCTTCGAATTTCCACATGCTGTTTCTTTTATTCACTAGATCGACCAAAATTTTAGAATCAATCTGAATATCTAAATTTAAAATATTATCCAATTTACACACCCGTAATCCTTCTCTTAAAGCTAAAATTTCTGCATGGATTGCAGAGGAGGCTTTAATGGATCCTAAATAAGCAAGGATAAGGTTACCATTGTGGTCTCTTACCACACCTCCACCACCTGCTAAGCCTATATTTCTATCAAAACTACCGTCAGTATTCAGAGCTAATCTATCGTTTGCTGGTTTTTCCCACATGATTCCTATAATTTTGTGTGAGGGGGGTTTTGAAACCGATAGGTTCCAGAATTTAATGGAGTCAATATTTAAATGAGAATTATGAGTTAAAATCCGGCTAGCTTCCGAAGTGATTTTTATTTCTTTCTTAAAGGCATTCCAAATATCTTCCACTACCATAGTACGTCATTCAAATCTGCTACTATTCCTAGCCTTCCATATACACCAGATAGTGATATGGGGGATGTTATTTTTGAGCCAGGATAGTGGTCTATGATGAGTATGGGCTGAACTCCATTTGTGGAGCCTAATTCTAAGAGGGGTCGATTTATGCTTGAAGCCCATTTCCGATTCTAATCTTTTCCATATTTCTAACGCTATATTACCTTGAGAAAACAGATGATCAACCGATTCAACTACTTGTCGGCAGCAATCACATCTAGAGGGCATTTTTATGCCCTTCATTTTTATGTTTACATCAAGAGGAATAATATTTGAGAGCACTTTCCAAGTGTTTAACTTGATTTTTTGGCTATTATCGTTATTCCAGACCCAACTGAAGAGAGGTTGTTCAACCCTCTTACATCTAATTTTTTCTTTAATTGTTTTTGAGTGAAAAGGTCCCATCTGCACTCAAAATCCATTTCAATCCCTTTTTGGAGGGTTTAGAGAAATTGTCAACTATTTCTCTTTGATTAAGCATTTGGAGCCAAACTTGCGAAGCTTTTTTCTTTTTTCTTTCTCTATTTGTGTCTCCCTCTATATAATATTTAGCAATCATAAATTCAGCCCATAAACTATTATTTTCTTTAAGCCTCCACCTCCTTTTGCATGCCTAGGCTTTGGCAAGATCATTTAAATCAGGAAAGCCCAGACCTGCTTCGTGTTTAGGGTAGCAGAGGTTTTTCCATTTTTTCCAGTGAAGCTTTCTTCTTCCATTTTTGGATCCCCACAAAAATTGAGCAAATTCTTTTTCAATTCTTTTTTTATCTACCACAGGAAGATTAGTGATCATTAAATTATGCATTACAACACTTTGTAGTACATGAGTAATTAGAGTGATCCTACCACTCATGTTTAGTGTGTCAGTTTTCCAACTTGCAATTTTATTTTTAATTTTATCAATTAAAAATTCTAAATATTCTGATTTTAGTTTACCTTCATAAAGTGGACAACCAAGATATTGCATCGCTCCTTTTTTCTGGGTAAAACCTGTTATGCTATTAATTTTATAAGATAAGCTTGGGGGGGCATTTTTTGCAATCATGAATTGGCACTTTTTGTTATTTATTTTTTGCCCTGTTTCATCTTCTAATATTTTTAACAAGGCCATCAGATTATAGAGGGATCTAGTGCTGCCATTCGTGAAAATGATCACGTCATCCGCATATGCCAGACAGCCCACAAGAGGGGTGTTTTGTGGCTGGCTATAATTACCAATTTCACTATTGAGCATTTTAGATTTGATGTTAACAATTAATAATTCTATATAAATATTAAATAGAGAGGGAGAGAGGGGGTCACCCTGTCTTAGCCCTCTAATCGGCTTGATGACTTTTCCTAATTCTCTGTTTACAAGGATTCTAATACTTGGACTTGATATGCATCTGTATATCAAGTCTATCCAGGTTTCTGAGAAGCCCATCTTTCTCATAATGAAGCATAATATGCTCCATTCTACTCTATCGAAGGCTTTAGATAAATCTAATTTTAATAAAACGTTGTGTCCTCTAGATTTAGTGCCTAATTCTTTGATCATTTCTTTTGCTAGGCAGATGTTTTCCATTATTAGCCTATTTTTCATAAAACCTGATTGTTCTTTGGAGATGATTTTTGGCAGGACTCCTGCTAATCTACTTTGGAGTAGCTTAGCGAGAATCTTATATATGGAGTTGCACAAACTTATATGTCTAAAATCCTCAGCCTTTTGAGGGTTGGCCATTTTAGGTATGAGGACCATATACGTGGAACACCATTTCTTACCTATATCTGCACTACAGAAAATCCAAGATATAACATTTAAAAGCTCATTTTTTATGATCATCCAGCAATTTTGGTAAAATTCGTTATTCCGCCCATCTGGACCCGGAGTACTGTTTGACCACAAACTGAAAACCACAGTCTTCAATTCGTTTTCATCCGGGAGCTTTGTGAGAAAGTCATTTTCTTCACTTGTGATTTTTTGTTGAATATTATTTAGAAGGTAATCTCCACTTAGTGGTGTATCACCTTTAAATAAACTTTCAAAGTGATTGTCGAAGTGATTTTTAATATCAAGATCACTATCTATCCATTTATTTAAGTTGTTTTTTAAGCCTTTTATTCTCTGTTTTTGAATCTTAAGTTTAGCTGTTTTCTGGAAGAACTTTGTGTTTTTGTCTCCTTCTTTTAGCCATTTTAATTTAGCTTTTTGTTTCCAAAACACTTCTTCCATGAGTAGTTTTAGCTTTAATTCAGCTTGTGCTTTGTTTAATTCTTTTCTACTATCTTTGTTATTAAGTGTGTCGAATTCTAACTCCATCTTTTCGACTTTCTGTTCTGCATCTATAATATTGTTGTTAATATTGCCAAAGATATCGCTATTCCAAGTTCTTAAGTGATTTTTTAATCTATATAATTTTGTATTCCAGATTTGACCAGGGTTACCTGAAGCTGCCTGTGACCATGAGTTTTTAACCGTGTTGAAGAATGTGTGATGTAAGAACCATGCATTTTGGAATTTGAATGTGTTTTTATGGTTTTAGATTTTTCTACTAATATTAATAGTGTATTGTGATCCGAGCAGGATCTATTTAAGTGTTTCACTACCTTGGTCCCGAAAGCTTCCAACCATTTTACATTATATAAAACTCTATCTAATCGTGCCCATATGGTGCCTTTATTTTTCTAGTGGTTGCACCATGTATAATTAGACCCTAAGTAGTTAGCTTCCATCAACCTAGCTTCTGATATGGTCTCGTTGAAGTGAGAGGTAGCTTTTTTGTTGGGGGGGTTACCCCCTATTTTCTCACAAGCTTTTCTTATTATGTTAAAGTCACCTCCTATAATCCACGGTTTGTTTATATTAGCTATTTTTATTATATCTTTCCACAGTTCTTTCCTGCCTTCTATAGTGTATTTAGCATAAACAGCTGAAATTACCTCCTCACGGGCGTTATCCAAACTAAAATTGATAATTTGGTCTGTGACTTCCAATATGTTTATGTTAATAGAATTCTTCCAAAATAGCCAGATTTTATTGTTATTATTAGAAACTACCTTATCAAAGCCTAATATATTTTTATAGTGATCTACTTGTTCATTACTTACTATAGGCTCCGCAAGAATTATAAGTGGAGTTTTATGTATTTGGACAAATTTTTTAAGTCTTTTTATTGTTGAAGGGTTTGCAATACCCCTCGCATTCCAGTAGAGTATTCTAAACATTATGGCAAGATTTAGCCCTAGCCCTAGTGGTGTACTTTGAATCATAACTTTTATTTAAATATTTTTTTATGTTTCTAGGTTTTTTAATTGAACTTGACTCTTCTATTTTCTCATCTCTCCATAGCCTTCCTAGCTGAATGGCCATAATTTTTATTTCCTCCATGGCCCATTCTCTATCCCCCAATTTGCTTTTGAATCTACCAATATCTATGTCATCCTTTATGTTTTCATTTAGCTTAGTTTATTTCTCTTTTTTTTCTAGGTTAATATGAATCCTAACTTCTAGCTTTTCTTCCAAGCTATTAGAAATTTCCACTAACCATTTCCTTATATTCTCTCTTTTTTTCCAGATCTTCCTTTGCGAAATCTATTATTAATTTCTGCGATTTTTTGAATTAATTCATGTGTTTTTATGTTTTCTTCTCTAGCTACCTCATCCTTTTCACCTTCCTTATGAGGCACATATTCCACAATCTCTAAACCAATTCTAGTATCATTAAGTTCATGTTCTGTCTGGTTAGGAGGCTTGATTCTATACTCCATCCCCTTCCCTTCAAATGTTCCTGAACCAGGCCACTGCCTGGTTCCTTTCTGTTTATTTTTAACAAGGCAGAGTTCAGGACTATGGCCAAGTTTGTAACAATGGGAGCAATATTGGGGAAGGTTTTCTGGAATTATTTCTTGCCAGAATTCATCCCCGTCTTTGTTGCCAATCCATATTCTATGAGGAATATGCTGCAGCAAGTTGACCTCTATGCAAACTCGAGCAACGCTCGGCTGAGACAAGGTGGCAGTGGCACCATCGAGAAGCAGAGGGGTGCCCACTGCATGTGCTATATGATATAGTGAGAACTTGTCGAAGAAGTGTATGGGAAGCATAGGGAGAAGAAACTAAACCGGTGCTAATGGCGACTCTTGTTTGGTGGAGAAGGCAGGCGTCCATCTGAATGTGCGCATGGGGTAGCCCAGAATGTACCATGTTCCTTTCAACCAAACTCTATGGAAGTCTTCTTCACTGGACAGTTGAAGAAGAATATGTTTGCCATCCAAAACACCTATCTTTGTGTGTCCCTTGAGCTTCAGTGATGCATAAAAGGCTCTAATATCTTCAACACACGGATGCCCGTGTGAAAATTTGCCTACCACAGTGAATTTTTGAGCATCCGAGAGCATAGCTATGTCAGTCAGGGAGAACTCTATCGAGGGTTCTCCGTTTTTTTTCCCATGAATATCCGAAGATGATGAATAGTGCTGCGCAGTCTTCTTGAATTGTTGGGAAAATGACTTCTTATCCATTAAGTAATCTAAATGCTCCATTTGAAGCCTGAAATTAGCTTCTTCTTCCTTGATTTTGCTATTTCTCTCTCTAGAAATCGAGTTACTCTCTCTAGAACTTGAGAGCGAAAATTTTCTTCTTTTCCTTCCCTTCTTCTTCTTGTCTTTCCCTTTTTATTCTTCATCTTATTATTATTATTATTCTTCTTCTTCTCCTTCTTATTTATATTATTCTTCATCTTTTTCTTCGTCTTCTTCTTCTTCTTTACCTTCTTCTTCTTCTTTACCTTCTTCTTCTTCTTCTTTACCTTATTCTTCTTCTTCTTCTTTACCTTCTTTTTCTTCTTCTTTACCTTCTTCTTCTTATTTACCTTCTTCTTCTTATTTACCTTCTTCTTCTTCTTCTTATTTACCTTTATCTTCTTCTTCTTCTTTACCTTCTTCTTTTTCTTCTTTTCCTTCTTGTTATTCTTCTTCTTGTTTTTATTTCCATTCTTCTTCTTCTTCTTATTCTTATTTTTCTTCTTTCCCTTCTTCTTCTACTACTACTACTACTACTTCTTCTTCTTCTTCTTCTTCTTCTTCTTCTTCCTCTTCTTCTTCTTCTTCTTTTTCCTCTTCTTCTAATTCTTCTTCCTCTTCTTCTTATTCTTCTTCCTCTTCTTCTTATTCTTCTTCCTCTTCTTCTTATTCTTCTTCCTCTTCTTCTTATTCTTCTTCCTCTTCTTCTTCTTCTTCTTCATTTTCTTCTTGTTCTTCTTCTTCTTCTTCATTTTCTTCTTGTTCTTCTTCTTCTTCTTCTCTTACTTCTTCTTCTTCTTCTTCTTTTGCTTCATCTTCATCTTCTTCTTTTTCATCATCATTATCATCATCATCATAATCATCATAATCATCATCATAATCATCATCATCATCATCATCATCTTCTTCTTCTTCTTTTTCTATTTATTATTATTATTATTCTTCTTCTTCTTCTTCTTTATTATTCTTCTTCTTCTTGGAAATAGGATAAGAGGCATAGATTTTTGTATTGGTCTATGTCATTTATTATGTTTTGAGTCTAATGGATAGGTGCGGATGTAAAAGGGGAAAAAACTAGTAAAGTACTAACTTGTAACAATGGTATTCCTCCACCAAAAAAGAGGGTGATATTCATTTAATAAACCTTTAAAAAGAAGAATAAGAAGAAGAAGAAAAAAAAAAGAATAAGAAGAAGCTCTAGAAGAAGAAGAAGAAGAAGAAGTAGTAGTAGTAGTAGTAGTAGTAGTAGTAGAAAAAAAAACAAGAAGTAACGAATAAAAAAGAAAAAGATGTAGAAAACGAAGAAGAAGAAGAAGAAGAAGAAGCAGAAGAAGATGGAAAAGTAGAACAAGAAGAAGAAAAAGAAGTACACAAAAAATATGATGAATATGAAGTAGAAGAAGTATAAGATGAATATGGAGAAAAAGAAGAACTTCAAAAAAAAGTGGAAGAAGAAAAAAAAGTAGTATAAGAATAAAAAGAAGTAGTCGTAGTAGTAGTAGTAGTAGTAGTAGTAGTAAAGAAGAAGAAGAAGTAGTACTAGTAGTAGAAGGAGAAGAAGAATAAGAATAAGAATAAGAATAATAGCAAGAAACAAAATTTGATTCAAAATTAGTAGAAGAATAAAAAGTAGTATTAGAAAAACAAGAAGAAGAAGAATGAGAAGAAGCATAAGATGAAGAAGTAGAAAAAGTAGAGGAGGAAGAGGAAGAAGAATAAGCAGAGAAAGTAGAAAAAGATCAAAAAGAAAAAGAAGATCCAAAAGAAGAACAAGAAGGAGGAGAAGAAGAGGGGGCAAAGAAGAAGAAAAAAAAATTTGAAGCAAACGAAGAACAAGAAAAAGAAGAAGTATCCAAGAAGAGGTAGAAGAAGATAAGATGATAAAGAAGGCGAATTTGTAGAAGAATAATAAGAATAAAAAGTATAAAAAAAATAAAAATAAGAAAAATATGAAGAACATAAAAGATGAAGAAGAGACAAAATCAGAAAAAGAAGAAGGAGAAGAAGAAGAATAAGTAGAAGAAGTAGATGATGAACAAGTATAAGAATAAATATAAGAAGAAGAAAAAAAAAGATGAACAAAATGAAGAAGAAGAATAAAAGAAGAAGAATAAAAGAAGAAGAAGAAAAAGAAGAATTAGAAGAAGAAAAAGTAGTAGAAGAAGAAGACGAAGAAGAAGCTGAAGATGATAAAAAAATGAAGTAGATTAAGAAGATGAAATAATAACTAAAGAAAAAGAAGAAGAAGAATCAGAAAAAGAAGAAAAATAAAAAAAGAAGCAAAAGAAAAAGTAGAAGAGGAAGAAAAAGTAGAAGTAGAAGGGGAAGAAAAAAATAGAAGAAGATAAAGAAGTAGAAGAAAAAAAAGAAGAAAAAGTAGAAAGAGATAAAAGAATAATAAAAAATAGAAGAAGAAGAAGAAGAAGCATAAGAAGTAGAATAGGGGGCATAAGAAGAAGAAGAAGAAAGAGAAAAAGTAGAAGTAGAAGAAAAAGAACAAGAAGTAAAAGATGAAGAAGCAGAACAATACAAGAAAATGTTCATTTACCTATGTAAATTTAGCTAGGGATCAATCATTTACTAAATTGTGAGAGATTAGCTAGGGACTAGCAAGGGATTTCTGATATTTCATTCAAATAAAAATTTGCAATGGATTTAGTGATAGATTTAGCAAGGAAATTTTTCTAACTAATTATACCCACTATATAGCGACAAATTCAGCATGGAATTTTCCCTAGCTAATTTCAACCTGAATATAGCGATAGATTTAGCAATAGAATTTCCTTAGCTAATTTCATTCGGAAAATAGAGATGAATATAGTGACAGATATAGCGACGGATATAGCGACGGAAATTTCCTAGCTACTAAAATCCGGAATATAACGACAGAACTTTCCTAGCTAATTATATTTGGAATATAGCGACGGATTTAACGATTGAATTTCCCTAGCCAATCTTTAATTATCTATTTTTTTTAATTATCATTTGTTTAAAAATTTTATTTAATTTTGTTTATTAAATGTATGTTATGGTGTATAGATTAGCGATTCTTGAAAGACACTTTCTCCTCGTAAAATTATAAAAAAAGGATATTATAAATAGATAATTTAAAAAATATAAAAATACAAAAAAAATTATATTAATAAGGACAAAAATAATTTTTTTTATGATTATGAATCTTTAAAAAACTTATACCAAAATATTTTCTTAAATTTTTATTTAAGAAACTTAAAATTTGTATCAAACTAATATTAAATAATTAATTCTATAATTATAATAATTTTTTAAGATATTTTAAAAATTAAATGAGCATACATTAAAAATTCTATTAATATAAAGGTAAAATAATTCATTGTATGATTAATTGAAAAATATTTTCAAAATTATCTGAATTGATGAATAAACTAGTAAATATCTATATTATTATAAGCATAAAAAAACTTTTATTATTATAGGAAACTTTTAAAAAAATACTTAATACAAAATTTGAAAATCTTGAATTATAATAAAAATTTAAATTTTTAAATTAAATTTAAAAGAAAATAAATTAATATTTAAAAATAAATATATATATGTTTGCTCCTACTAAAATTTATATGAATTAAGCAATTGAGTAATATCATTACTATTAGATTTTAATATTCAGTCTTTATTAAAATAATACATATAACTTTTTTTAATTATCTTCTCACTTTAAGTAATTTTTAGAATTTTAAACATTATAAATGATATTAAATAATTTGAAATTTTATGCCTTTAAAATTATTTCATATTACCTTCATAAAAATTAATATGAGTTCTTAAAATTTATTACCATAAAAAATATATATTTATATATTTTTTTAACATGAAGAGTATTTTATAACTCTTAGGAGAGTGGCTAGAAGACAAATCATCTTTTCATGTATGTTTTATTATATGAAGTTTGTAAATTTTGTAGGCACCTGATTTTTTCTTTGTTATAAGGCTAAACATATATTTTTTTCAAATTGTTTATATATTTATTGTTTAATTAATTTTTTAATAACAAAATTGTAAGGTGTTTGTTTTTCATGTGTACCTTGCTACACGCACATGAATTTTGTTGAAAATATTTTGATAATAAAAAAAATGAGTCTTTATGTATTTTATATATTTATTATTTATTTAATGTTTTTATAATGAAAAATTTAAATATTTTGGTAATTTTAGTCAATTGTTGCTGAGACTCGAGAGACAACTCTAACAAGCGCCTAAGTCCTCCACAGTCTGCATCTATCTCTCGACACCGTTGCATCAAAACCTAATCAAAGAGTAAGTGAGAATTTTTTATTGATTTAATGTACATTTTCTACCTTAATTCTTTATCGATTATCTTAATCCAAGAGTGTGTGTTTTGATTCTGTTATTTTTTATATTGAAATTATTCTTCATTAATCACCATTATATGCTTGGATTGCTTATAGAAACTGATTTGTATACATTCTTCATGCATGTGTGATATGATGCATTCTCATTGTGTGGATGTTGATGGTGCACAATAGGTATGACGACTTGACTTTCATGTTTTTTTCCACTCGATAGTCATGATTTTCGATGTTAATCACAAAATGGGTTTTGGTGTTTGTGGTGAGCAGTGTGTATATAACAACATATTTTATATTTAAATAATAAATTATGTAAATATGATGATCCCAAGAGTAATAACACATAAATATATAAGTGTATTTTACTATATCTATAACTATAAAAATAGTATCCATAAACATAACTATATATAAATATAACAACATATATTTAATATGCATATATATTTAGATATAAAATTATATATAAATGTATTTTATAATATGTATATCAACATATTACTATATATAAATGTATTTATTTACATCAATACTTATACATAGTCATATGTCTAAATATTTATAATTACATGAAAAACTATATATAACTAGATCTACAATATGTATAACTACATATTTAGGAACATAATATCCATATTAAATATAACTACATATTAAAATTATAACTACATATTTATAATTAAGTTCCTAAATATAACTACATGCTTCAGAAACATAATATCCATTCATATCATTAATCTTATTCATACATTTTTTTTGGATATTATATAAATATTTATCATTTTCCAATATATTTAGGAACTTAAATTTAATTTTTTCAACAATAAATGTATCTTTATTGTATTTTTATATGTTTGTATAAATCACTATGATTTATTATGTTTTGAGTTTGTATTTTTGTTTCACGTAATATCATTTAACTAAAATTGATTTCTAATAAAATGTTCATTTGTTAAAATTCATGTTGTAAATTTCAAAACAAATAAAAATATATTTGTGTAATACATATTATAAATAATCTCTAATATATATATGTGATGTAGTTTCAATTTACAAAGATACAACTTTTAAAAAAATTTATTTAAAAATAAAATTTACACCTCATAATAAGCAATATGTTATATTTATTATAAATAAACAATGTTTAAACTATATCTATTAATTACAAAGAAACATTATCATGTATTTAATTTGAAAAAAAAAATTTAAAAATAATTATTAAAAAAAACAAATTCATATATTTATATGGTCATTTATATATTTTGAATAAAATAAAAAAAATAATTACTTGTAGAAAAATGTACTCATATATTTATTTGGTAATCTGTTTTGTTTGAACATAATTTAAAGAAATAATTGATTTTTTTACAAAACATTAAAGGTTTGTAGTTATATGCACTACATAGTTTTTGTTTGAATATTAAAGTTTCTAAAAATTTATTAATAACAATAAATAATAGGTAGAAAGTTATCATAAACATTAATATTTTAATAAAAAAATTATATAGAAAACAATAACAATATTATCTATTTATGAACTATAATTTCATTTTTACATGATTGTAAAAACAAAATAATTTACGAAATGCCAACTTCATTTATTTATATTTTCATTTATTTATATGAGTATAATAATAGTTATTTTAATATAAATATTTAAAAAATAACTATTTGAATAAAATAGAATCTCATATATTTAATTCATAATTTCATTTTATGCATTAATATGCTTCATTCACACGCACACACACACACACACACATACACACACGCACGCACACACACACACACACACACGCATACACACACAAATATTTGTTTTAAATGTAAATAATTTACAATATTTTATAAATTGTGTAAAATATATAATATTTTATTTTTATTAAATTTTAAAAATCAAAAAAATTTAAATATATTTACACACAAACACACACACATATAATAGTTTCATGTGTAACTTTAAATATACATCACGCATATAGGTATATGTGTGTGTTTTTATGGGTGTACAGTGGTATATGCATGCATACAAGTATATACACACTACTTTGAAAATGTAAATACATGTGTGAATATATACAAAAGTACAAAAATGTGTATGCTGATATATAATGTATAGTAATGTATATGGATATATAAATGTGTGTGTGTGTAGTGGAGTGTATATGCACATATATATCTATGCATATATATGTAAATATCAATATTAATTTTGAGAAGAAAAATACTTGAGCACATAAATATTAACATGTTACACAAATTCATGAGAGCAGTAGCAAAAAGTGATATTATTGCAAGATACTGCTAATCTCCCATATATAACATTTTGCCTCAAATTTTGATCAGAGTACTACTTTCAATGATAAGGTTCATTCAATACTACATACCATGGAGTTACATTTTCATTCAATACTATAATTTGTTCAAATAAAAAAATTTATCTAATATCTTTTTCAACAACTCTTCTATCTTTTTTTTCTAGTCTTTATAAGCTATTTTCAATTTTGATTATATGTACATTTATTATCTAGTATCTCAAGTTCAAACTATTGTAATAGTAAAATCCATCAAATCATTTAGGCTTGACATCTTTTTTTTTATTAAATATTTGATTATAGAATATTTAATATATACTATGACTATGGTTCCCACTAAATATGATTTTAACTTGCCAAAAGAAAAAAATATTGATACAAGTTCATTCTCTATAGTGGTGTAATTCAATTGGGCATTTGAGAGTGTGTTGTTATCATAGTATATGATAACTATTTATAAATATTTGTATAGCTTTATAAAACTTTTCATAATTATATTTAACTATATTTGTAACTATGTAAACTATTTTTATAACTATATTAATAACTATATATAACTATTTTTTAACTATATAATATTTTATAACTATATGTGTAATTCTATATAACTATATTTTTAACATAATATATCATATGCATAATAATATATAACTATATATAATTGTATTTTACTATATGTATAACTATAAAAATGTTATATATAACTATATCTTTAACTACATACATATTTATAACTATATGTGTATAACTATATATAAATATTTGTATAACTATGTAATACTTTATATAATTAAATATAACTATATTTGTATCTATGTATACATATATGTATTCATATAATTAAATCTATATATTTATTTATAACTTTGTATATATTTATGTATAACTACTTATAACTATTTGTATGAATATATCTATTTATAATTGTATGTTTAACAATATATAACTCTATTTTTAATTATATATACTATAGGTATAAGAACATATAGAGGTTGACCTCCCTCTCTGGTGACTATCTCTTGAGGTGCATACTTGAAATACAAGATCGTATTTACTTTGCTCTGATCTGCTGTAAGCCGAGCTAGTTTGTTTTCTATTTTGTATCTTTTTGCCATTGGATCTCAAAGGTATAAGAACATACAACTATAAATAATTGTCTTTGCCTATATGTATAACAATAAAATATTATACATAACTATATTTTAAAATATTATTTAACAACATATATTTAAAATACATTTTTATATATTAGTATATAAAAATGTATTTTACCATATATATACCTATAGATAACTATATATATACATATATAAAATTATATGAAAAAATATCTATACCTACATGTATAAATATAAGTTTAACTTTATGTGTAACTATATGTATAACCACATATAACTATATTTATAATTACACGTGTAACAACAGACAATATTATGTTTAACTATATGTGTATAACTATATATAAATATTTTTATAACTATATATAAATATTTGTATAGCTATATAACACTCTATATAATTGAATATAACTATATTTGTAACTATGTATACATATATGTAAATTTAATTATTTGTTCATAACTTTATATATTTATGTATAACAATTTGTATGAATATATCTATATATAACCATATGTTTAATTATATAAAAATATTTATAGCTTTATATACTATATGTATAATAACATATAGCTTTAAATAATTATATCTTATTATATGTATAACTATAAAAGCTTTATACATAACTATATTTAAATATATAATTTACAACTTGCTGTATATGTAATTTGTTTTAACTTAATAATCTGTTTTTTAATATTTTTATGTAAGTGCAGGAAATGAAATATTAAGAGCTCGGGGATGCAGCAGTAGCACAATAACGGATGTCCCGCGGTCCGGTCAGCGGGCCGAAATTTTTGGAGCAGAGCCTGGTCCGGTCCATGATCCGACCCGTTTCGGTTAAATGAACCGGCTGTTTATTTTCTGTATAAAAACATTTGTATTTATTTTTCGGGTGGCTGTTTTTTGACCCGGTTGAACTATTCATCGTCTCTTCTCCTCTCTCTCTGCGCGATTTTTCGCGACTGCCATGCTGCATACTGTAAGACATACATTTCTTGGTTTTAATCTGTAACGCATAAGTGTTTTCTGGTGGAGGTAGCTAGTCATACTGAGTGACTAGCGAACCACGTTATTTGTTGTGTTGTTTTTCTTCGTTTTGATACTGTCGTGGATGTTTGTGGATTGGGATATATATATTGCTCATTTCTGTGTTGTTTCTGTGTTTTCTGTTCTTAATCTCACTACCCGCGGAAGCACGATTGCCCAACACAACTTGTATTTAATATAAATTTGTATATATTAGAACATAAAAATGTATTTTACTATATCTATACATATTCGTAACTATATGTATAAATATTTAAAATTATATAAAAAAATATATACCTACATGTATAAATATAAGTATAAATATATGTATAACAATATGTATAACCACATCTAGCTATATTTATAATTACATGTATAACAACATACAACATTATGTTTAACTGTATGTGTATAACTATACATAAATATTTGTATAACTATATAACACTCTATATAATTAAATATACTTATATTTGTAAATCATGTATACACATATGTAAATCTATATATTTGTTTATAACTTTGTATACATTTATGTATAACTACTTATAATTACTTGGAGCTATGGAACAATGCAAAACAGCCTCAAAAATCAGGAATGATTTGAATGATAGCTATCGTGTATTACTTTTTTTTCCTTATAAAACTAATGAATGATGATAAAATATTCATAATTTTATAATTTTTATCATTTTCTACATTATATACAATTTTAAATTATATTATATACAACATCATATGTATTTTGTTGTAATGTAGGAATTTGATCTTGAAGACTCATCTATGTATTATCTTAATATTTCTATCATAAGAAATTTTCAATAATATTAATTGTAATTTGATTTTCCTATCTAAAATAATATTCAAAATCATAAATACGATAGACTTTAATATACACTAAACACAGCAAAGATCAGCAAATCATGAGACATTTTATATAACACGAAAAAAATTTTATATAATTTTTACAAACTCAATGCATCTAGATTCTTCATATCCTCTATAAAAAGTAAAATAATAATTAATGTCTAAGTATTTTAACAGGTTATAATGACTCATATTCGACAGACCAACCTATCACTTACCTCTAACATATTTAAATTATAAAAGTTATCATCTTTAGATACTTCATAATCATAATTTCATTAAAACAAAAATACTTATTTTCTTAATAATTAAATAAATTCTTTAATTAATCATAAATTTTTTTTTTATTCTTATAACTTATTAATCCGTAATCTAAATGTAAAAAGTTTTTATAGTTATACATATAGTAAGATATAATTATTTATATTTATTTGTTATTATACATATAGTATATTTAGTTATAAATAGTTATATATAGTTAAACAAATAGTTATATATAGATAAATTCATATAAGTAGTTATATGTAGTTGTACATAAATATATACAAAGTTATAAACAAATATATAGATTTACATATATGTATACATATATGTATACATAATTACAAATATTTTTATTATATAAAGTTATATATAGTTATACAAATATTTTTATATAGGTATACACATATTGTTTAGTAGCAGATATAACATATGAAGAGTTTTAGATTACAACAAATATTGCAAAATTTTGATTTAATACAAACCATGCTAAATTCTTCACTGAAAATTTTATGTCATGCTATTACAAACCTTAATATCATAAATATATAATACTGTAATATATATGTACAAATATATTGAAGTATGTATGTACATATATACTGATATATATGTACATATACATATATAGCTGTATATATGTATACAATGGTATATATGTATATGTACATATATACTAGTATATATGTACAAGTATTTATATGTACATATATACTCAGTAAATGTACATATACACTTTAGTGTATATTTATATATATACATGTATACATATACAATGAAGTATATATGTACATGTATGTACATTTACACTGCAGTGTATATATACAAGTATGTACATATATACTAGTAAATACTTATACATATATACCAATATATATGTATATGTACATATAATATATGTACACATACACTGTAGTGTACATGTACATATATACTCAATCAAGTTCCATGTGTAAAATCACTTGGCTACTTAATGAATGTTTTCATGTAGATATCAAGTGAATAAGAAAAGCACAAACTAAATGATATGCAATATTAAATAGAAATGCATAATAGTCTATAGAAGTTCATAAATCAGCCATGAAAGAAATGTAATTGCGAACCTAATTTGATTACAAGTTTCAAATTTTATGCACATTTTTTCAGCATTCATTAGTTTATTAAGGGAAAAAAAGTAGTATGTGATGGTTATCATCCAAATCATACCAAATTTTTGAGGATGGTTTGCATTGATCCATAGCTCCAATACCTCATTTTAAGAAGTAGCATACTCATGAGATTTGTCTATATGCCAAATAGACACATAGATATATAGATATTTAGATAGATAGACATAATGACACATAGATAGATAGATTTATAGATAGATAAATAGATTGATATATAGATAGGTAGATAAAATAATACATGGATAGATAGATAAATAGATAGATTGATTGATTGACATATAGACAAATAGACAGATTGATAGATTGATAGATTGACAGATAGACAGATAGATAGAAAGAGAGTTAGACAGATAGATAGATAAATAGAAAGAGAGTTAGACAAATTGATTGATAGATAGACAAATAGATAAACACATAGATTGATTGACAGATAGGTAGATAGACAGATAGATAGACAGATAGATAGAGAGAGAGAGAGAGATAGATAACTAGATAGATAGATAAATAGATATAGAGATTTATAGATAGTTGTTTAGACTGATAGTCATATAGACATATAAATAGATATATAGATAGACATATATACAGATTTATAGATAGACACATATATAGATAGACAGAAAGTCAGATAACCTAGATAGACATATAGATAGACATATAGATAGATACATAGATAGATAAATAGACAGATAGATAAATAGATAGCCATATAGAAAAATTGACAGATAGAAAGATACATAGATATATATAGATAGATAGACAGATAGATAGATAGATAAACAAATAGAAATATAGAAATATAGATAGATAAACAGATAGTCATATAGATATATAGACAGACAGTTTGATAGATAAAAAGATACAAATTTATATAGATAGATAGATAGATAAATATGCAGATAGACATAGAAAAATAATCAATTAGATAGATTGATAAATAGATAGATTGATAGATATACAAAAAGATATATAGATTGATAGAAATATATATATATATATATATAAACAGATAGATAGCTAGATAGATAGACAGATAGATAGAAAGATATGCAAATAGAAAAATAGATAGATAGACAAATAGTCAAATAGTCAGATAGATAGAGCCATAGATATGTAGATAGATAAACATATATACAGATAGACAGATATAAAGATAGCTAGACAGATAGATAGATAGACAGATAGACATATAGACATATAAACATATAGATAGATAGATAGATAAATAGACAGATAGATAAATAGATAGATAGACACATAGACAGATAGACAGTTAGACGGATTTAAAGATAGACAGTTAGATGGATTTAAAGATAGACAGATAGGTTTATAGACAGAAGACATATAGACATATAGATAGATAGGGAGATAGATAGATAGAAATATAGACAAATAGATAGATTGATAGATATCCATATAGATACATAAATAGATAGACAGATAGAGAGATAAATAGATAAATGGATAGACAAAATAGATATATAGACATATACAGAAATAGACATATTGATAGATAGACACAAAGACTGATAGAGATAGACAAATTGCCTTATAGACAAATTGATAGATCGACAGATATACAGATAGACAGATAGATAGATAGAAAGATATACAGATAAATAGATAGATAGATAGATAAATAGACAAATAGAGATATAGATAGATAGATAGGTCGATATATTGATAGATAGATAGATAGATAGATATATTTATTGATATATAGATAGATTGATCGATATATAGATAGACAGATATACTGAATTACAGATATATAGATAAATAAATAGATGGATAGATAGATAGATGAATAGACATATAGACAAATAGATAGATAGATAGATAGATAGGCTGATAGAATGATAGAAAACAAGATATATAGACAGATAGACAAATAACGTGATAGCCAGATAGTCATATGCATAGATACACAGAATGAAAGATTGACATATAGACACATAGACATATAAATAAATAGATCGATAGATAGATAGACAGAAAGATAGATAGATAGATAGACAGAAAGATAGATAGATAGACAGATAGAAAGATAGCTAGATAAATAGATCGATAGATAGACAGATTGATAGATAAATAAATAGATAGATAGATATATAGATAGAAATATAAATAGATAGATAGCCAGATTGGCATATAGATAGATTGATGGATAAATAGATAGATAGATAGGTAGATAGATAGAAATATTAATAAATAGTTAGTTAGTTAGACAGATAGTCATATAAACATATACATAGATATATTAATAGATATATAGACAGATTTATAAATATACAAATAGGAAAATAGATAGATTGCCACTTAGACAAAGAGACAGAAAGCTAGATATACATATAAATAAATAGACAGATAGATAGAAGACAAAAAGACCGATAGACAAATAAACATATAGATAGATAGATAAATAGTTATATAGACAAATATAAATATTTATAGATATGTAGATAGATAGATAGATAAATAGATAGAGAGGTAGATAGATACATAGATAGATATATAGATAGCCAGATAAACAGATAGAAAGATAGAAAGACAAATAGTTTGATAGATAGACAAATAGACAGATGGATAGATAGAAAGATAGGTAGGCATATAGGCACAAAAAAAGTGTTATAAATTTATAGACAAATAAAAAGTTAGATAGATAGATAGATTGATTGATTGATTGATTTATAGACATATAGATAGATAGATAAATAGATATACAGATTGACATATAGATAGATAAATAGATAGATAGATAGATAGACAGACAGATATCTAGATAGATAGATAAATAGATAGATAGATAAACAGATAAAAAGATAGATAGATAGATTGTTAGATAGATAGATAGATAGAATAATATATAGATAAATAGATAGACAGATAGATACAAAGATGGATAAATAGATAGATAGGTAGATAGACATAAAGACAGATATATATATAGACAAATAGATAGATAGGCAGATAGATATTTAGATAAATAGATAGATAGGTAGATAAAAAGATAGACATATAGACACATAGACACATAGACACATATACAAGTAGACAGATAGACATATAAACATACAGGTAGATGGATAGATAGATAGATAGATAGACAGATAAAAGATAGATAATAGACAGATAGACAAATAGATAGATAAACAAATAGACATATTGATGAATTAATAGTTATATAGATAGATAGATAGACAGATAGATAGATAGACAGATAGATAGATTTATAGATAAAAGACAGATAAATAAATAGACTGATAGACAGATGGATACATAGACAGATAAGCATATTGATAGATAGACTAATAGATTTGTAAATATATATATATATTGACAGATAAACTGATATATAGATATACCGATAGAAAGAAAGATATATAGATAGATAGATAAATAGATAGATAGAAAGACACATAGGTAGATAGACAAATAGCCTGATAGCCAAATAGTCATATTGATAGATACATTGAATCAAAGATAGACTTATAGAAAGATAGAGAGATAAATTGATAGATAGATATATAGATAGACAGATCGATAGATAGATTGACAGATAAATAGATAGAAAAATAGACTAATTGACAAATAAATATAATAAAAATAGATAGATAGATAGATTGATTGAAATATAGATAGATCGATAGACAAATAGCTAGATAGCCAGATAGCGAGATAACTAGATAAGTAGATAGATAGACATATACATAGATAGATAAATAGATAGATGGATAGAAAGATAGCCAGATAAATAGATAGATAGATTGTTTTTTAGTTAGTTAGTTAGTTAGTTAGTCATATAAACATATACATAGATAGATAGACACCTAAATAGATAAATATATAGCTAGATAGACAGAGAAATAGATAACTAGATAGATAGATAAATAAAAAGATAGATAGATAGATAGACACATAGATAGATAAATATATAGATAAATAGATAGATAGATAGATAGATAGCCCGATAGACATATAGATAAATAGATATATAGCCATTTAGACATATAGATAGATATATAGACAAATAGACAGATAAATAGATAGACAAATAGAAAGATTGTCAAATAAACAGGTAGATACATAAACATATATACAGATATACAGATTGAAAAATAGACAAATACGAAGATAGATAGATAGATAGGTAGACAAATAGATAGATAGAAAGATAGATTGATTGATAGATAGATAGATAGATAGGAAAATATACACATAGAAAGAAAGATAGATAGATAGATAGTTAGTTAGTTACTTAGATAGGCAGATAGACAGATAGATATAAAGAACGATAGATTGAAAAATAAATAGATAGATATTTATATAGATATATAGATATATAGATAGATAGATAGACAGATAGACAGATAGATGGATAGATATATAGATAGATAGATTGATTGACAGATAGGCAAATACACAAATAGATAGATAGACAGATTGCTAGATAGTCCCATAGACAAGTAGAAAAATAGACATATACACATACAGATAGATAGATAGATAGACATACAGCAAAATAGATAGACAGATAGCCAAATAAACACATAGACAAGTTGACACGTCGATATATAGTAATATAAACATATAGACATATAGATAGAAATATAGACATATAGACAAATAGATAGATGGTCAAATAGACAGATAAAAAGATAGTATGATAGACTGAGATATAGATAGACTGATATACAGATAGATATATTTACAGATAGATAAATAGACACACAAATAGACAGACAGATAGATAGATAAATATTTAAACAGCTAGATATATAGAAAGATATATAAATAGATAGATACTCAAATAGACAAATAGACAGATAAATAGATAGACAGATAGACATATAGACATATATCAGATAGATAGATAGATAGATATATAGATAGTCCAATAGAAAGATAGATAGATATACATATAGACCCATAGACAGGTAGACAAATAGACATATAGACAGAAAGATAGACAGACATATAGACATGCATATAGACAGATAGACAGATATACACATAGACAAACATATAGATAGATAGAGAGATAGATAGATAGATAGATAGCCTGATAGACAGATAGTCAGATAGATATATAGACAAATAGATAGATAGACAAAAGATAGATAGACAGATAGATAGATAGATAGGCAGATTGACATATAGATAGAAAGAAAGAATGATTGATTGATTGATAGTTAAATAAATAGACACAGAAAGAAAGATAGATAGATATACAAATAGATAGATAAATATATAGATAGATAAATTAATAGACAGATAGACAAACATATAGATAGATAGATAGACTAATACACAGACAAATAGATTGAAAGACAGATAGATAAATATATAGATACACAAATAGATAGATTGATAATTAGATAGATAGATAGACAAATAGATAAATAGATATATAGACAAATAGACAGATAGACAAATAAATAGATATGTAGATATTTAGATAGGTCGAAAACCCGATAGACAGATAGACATTTAGATAAATAAATAGATAAATAAATAGACATATAGGAAAATAGACTGATAGATAAATAAACATATTGATAGATATATAAATAGATAGCCAGATAGATAGTTTGACAGATAGATATATAGATATATAGATAGATAGATAGATAGACATATATATAGATAGAAAATAGACAAATAGATAGATGGATAGACAGATTAACAGATTGACAGATTGACAAATAGATAGATATATAGATATATAGATATATAGATATATAGATATATAGATATATAGATATATAGATAGATAGACTGATACACAAATAGGCATATAGAAAAATAGATAGATAGACAGATAGACAGAAATAATGATAGATAGATTGACTAATAGCCTAATAGCCAGATAGTCATATGGACAGATACACAAATTTAAAGATAGCCAATTAGATAGATTGATTGATAAATAGATAGAAAGACAAATAGATAGATAGATATTTAGATAGATAGACAGATAGATAGTTAAATAGATAGATAGACAAATATATATAGATAGATAGATAGAAAGATAGCTAGATAGCTAGATAGGCAGATAGATAGAGAGAGATAGATAGATAGATAGACAGATAGAAAGTTAGATATGTAGACAGATATACAGATAAATGTATAGACAGAAGACAGATATATAGATAAATATGTAGATAGACAGATATATAGATATATAGATCGACATATAAATAGATAGAGAGATAGACAGATAGATACATAGACTTATAGACAAATAGAAAAATAGCCATATACACATAATGATAGATATATAGATAGATAGACAAATAGCCAGATAACCATATGGACAGATACAAAGATTGAAAGATAGATATGTAAATATCTAGATATATAAATTAATAAAGAGATAAATAGATAAATAGATATATATATACAAATAGATAAATAGAAAGATAGGTAGATAAATAGATTGAAAAATAGAGAGATAGATAGATAAATATAATGAGAGACAGATGGCCATATAACTAGATAAAAAATAGATAGAGAGATAGACAGATAGATAAAAGATAGATTAATTGATTGAAAGATAGATAGGTAAATAGATAGATAGATGGTTAGTCAGACGAATAATCATATAGACATATGTATGTATATATATATATATATATATATATATATATATATATATATATATATATATATA
>JAREIK010001288.1:158501-211792 GCA_029783825.1 Sapria himalayana
GACATAAATACAAATATAAAGATAGATACATTGATAGATAGATAGACATATAGATAGATAGATAGATAGATAGATAGAAAAACAAATAGACATATAGGTAAATAGATAGACAAAAATACAAATAAATAGACAGACAAATAGATATATAGATAGATAGACAGATAGACATATAGATAAATAGACAAATAAACATATAGATAGATAGACAGATCAATAGATAGATAAATAGATAGATAGCTAAACAGATACACCTAACACAAATAGATAGAAAGATAGGAAGATAGACAAATAGAAAGAAAGAAAGATAGCTAGACAGATTGACAAATAGACAGATAGACAGATAGGCATATAGATCGATAGACAGATAGATAGATAGATGGATAGACACATAGAATGATAAACAAATAGATAGATAGATAAATAGACAGATAGATAGATAAATAAATAGATAGATAGATTGATTAATTGATTCGAAGATAAACAGATAGATAGATAGACATAATGATAGATGAACAAAGAGATAGATAGATAGATAGATAAATAGATAAACACATAGATAGGTAGGTAGATTATAGATCAACACATATACTATTAGACATATAGACTAATAGATAGATATATAGATAGGCAGATATACATATAGACAAATAGATAGATAGATAGTCAAATAGACAGATATAACTATAGAGAGATAGATAGATCTAAGGATAAGTAGATATATTGATAGATCAATAGATAGACACATAGACATATATAATTATTAATAGATTTATATATTGTTAGAAAGACAAATAGACATATTGATAGAGAGGCAGATAGACACATAGATAGTTAGATAGATAAAAAGATAGATAGTTAGTTAGATAGATAAATAAATAGATATATATAAAGAATGTTAGATAGACAAATAAAAAAAATGGAGATATAGATAGATAAGTAGATAGATAGATAGATAGACATGTAGATAGATAAAGTGATAAAAATATAGATAGAATGACAGATATTTAGATAAACAGATTAACAAATAGAAAGATAGATAAAGAGACAGATAGGTAGATATGTTGATACGCAAATATGCAAATAGGTAAAAAGATAAATATATAGATAGATATATAAATATACAGATATATATATATATATATATATATATATATATATATATATATATATATATAGATTAATAGTTAGATAGATAG
Source organism: Sapria himalayana (assembly GCA_029783825.1). Lineage (NCBI taxonomy): Eukaryota > Viridiplantae > Streptophyta > Magnoliopsida > Malpighiales > Rafflesiaceae > Sapria > Sapria himalayana. The sequence goes on from JAREIK010001288.1 coordinate 159,698, forward strand.
ACATACAGATAGATAGACAAACAGATTGATAGAAAGATAGACATATAGATAAATAAAAAATTAGATAGATAGATAGACAGATACGCAAATACATAGATAGATAGACAAATATATAGATAGAGAGATAGACATATAAATAGATAGACAAATAGATAGATAGACATAAAGACAGATAGAAAGATAGCAAGATATATAGATAAATAGTTAGATAGATAGTTATATAGATAGAAAGAAGACATATAGCCATATAGATAGATAGATAGACAGAGAGAGAGATAGGTAGATATGCATATAGACAGATAGACACATAGGCACATAGACAAATAAATAGATAGACAAATAGACATATAGACAGATAGATAGATAGATAGATAGACAGAAGACAAAAAGATTTATAGTAAGACATATATATATATATATATATATATATATATATATATTGGCATATAGATAGATAGAAAGATTGACACATATTTAGATAGACAAATAGATAGATTGATAAATAGAAAGATAGATAAATAGATACATAGACAGATAGATAGACCAATAAATAGATGCACAAATAGATGGATAGATAGATAGTTACAAAGATATATATATATATATACATGCACATATATAGATAGACAGAGATATAGATAGAATTTTAGATAGACAGATAGATTGATAGACAAATAAGTAGATAAGCAAATATGCATATAGGCAGATAGGAAGATAGACAAATAGACATATAGACAAATAGATATATAAATGGATATATAAAAATATAGACAAATAAATAGAAAGATTGATTGATAGATAGATAGTAAGTTAGTTAGTTACTTAGATAAATAGATCAATTGATAGACAGATAGATAGAAAGAAAGAAAGTCAGATAGAAAGGTAGAGAGATAAATAGATAGATAGGTAGACAGATAAATAGATGGACTAAAAGATAGATAGCCAAATAGATTGATGGTTGAGATATATATATATATATATATATATATAGATAGATAGTTAGATAGATATATAAACATATAGATAAAAAGATAGATAGATAGACGCATAGATAGAAAAAGAAGTAGATAGATAGATAGACAAATAAATAGATAAATAGATAAATAGATAGACAAATAGATAGAAAGATAGGCATATAGATAAATAGACAGATAGGCAAATAGAAAGATAGATATATAAAAAGATAGATAGATAGATTTACAAATAGACAGACAGATAAATAGATAGACAGACAGATAAGTATATAGATACATAGATATATACTTATACAGATAGTAAAATAGATAGATATATATGCAAATAGATAGATAGATAAACATTCATAGACATATAGAGAGTTATAAAGATAGATATATAGATAGATAAATAGACATATAAAAAGATATACAAATAGAATGGTCAGTAGATAGATAGTTAGATTGATTGATAGATTGAAAGATAAACTCAGACATATAGACTTATAGACATATTTATAGATTGATAGTAGACATATAAACATATAGATAGATAGACAGATAGACATATAGACACATAAATAGATAGATAGATAGATAGATAGATATAAAGTTAGATAGCTAGCATATAGATAGATAAATAAAAAGATAGTTAGATAGAAAGGCAGATAAATTGATAGGCAGATAGATAGATACATAGTTAGATTGATCGATAGATATGTAGAGAGTCAGATAGACAGATAGAAAGCTATATAGATAAATAGATTAATAGATAGGTAGATAGGCAGATAGATATATAGATAGATAGATATATATATATATATATATATAGATAGATAGACAGATAGATAAATAGAAACACATATAGATAAATAGAAAGATAGATAGATATATAAAGAGATGGATAGACAGATAGATAGACAGCTAGACATATAGATAGATAAATTGATTTATAGAAATACATATAGATATATATAATGATAGACAAAAATACAGATTGATAAATAGATAGATATATAGATAGACTAATAAACAAAAAGACAAATAGGTTGATAGCCAGATTCATAGATAGACATATAGACATATCATCAGATAGAGAGACAGATAGATATACAAATAAATAGAGTAATAGTAGTCAGATAGATAGATATAGAGATAGACACATAGACATATTGATAGATTGATAGATAAACATATTGACATATAGAATGATAGATAGATGGACAAATAGATAGATAGATAGAGATACTAATAGATAGATAGACAAAAAGGTAGATAGCTAGATAAATAGATAAACAAATAGATAGATAGAATGACAAATAGACATATCGACAAATAGACAGATAGACAGAAAAATAGACAGATAGATAGAATATAGATAGAAAGATAGACAGATTGATAGATTGACAGATAGAAAGATAAATAGATAGACAGATAGATAAATAGATAGAAAGTTAGAAAAATAGATAGATAAACCAATAGACATGTAGATACATAGATAAATAGATATATAGATAGACAGATATATAAACATAAAGATAGATTCATATATAGATAGACAGATAGACAGATAAATAGATATATTGATAGATAAATAGATAAATAGATATATTTATTTAAAGATAGATAGATATACAAGCATACAAATAGACCGACAGACAGAAAGATAAATAGACAAACTGACAAACATGTAATTTTACAAATATATATATAGACATTTACAAAGATAGATAGATATATATATATATATATATATATATATATATATATATATAGGCAGATAATAGATAGACATGGGCATATAGATTTCGATAGAGATAGATAGACTTATACATAAATAGAAAGATAGAAAGATAGTTAGATAGATAGTTAGACATTTGGAAAGATCGTTAGATAGATATATAAACAAATAGATAGATAAAGAGATAGTAAGATAGATAGATAGATAGATAGACACATATGCAATTAGATTGATAAAAGATAAACCAATAAATATATAGAAAGATAGATAGAGAGATAGGCATATAAACAAATCTGATAGATAGATAGACAGATAGTTAGTTAGTTAGATCGATAGATAGATAGATATATTGATTGATAGATAGATAGACATATACACATGACAGATAGATATAGGTTTCAATTGGGCCAGGTTGGGCCGGCCCTGCATGAGGCAACGCACGATTTGACCGTGGCTAGCTCGGCATGGCACTAAAATTTCTCATGCCCATGCCCGAGCCGAGCCTACTCACTGCACGAACCATGCCTTGCCGTGACGAGGTCAACCGGGCCCCGTGAAGGGCTTCCCGACACTATACTATGGGCCATGGGTATAGTACCTCGACATGATCTGAGAAACCGCCCCAGTGGCTGAGCTCGAAGCATTTGGAAATCGCTCGGGTCTGATTCTAATTTGCACCGCCCCCCCCCCCCCCCCCCCAATCCAAACCCCAACGGTTCAAAAAATTTTAAAAAAATTAATTTTGAATTTAAGCCGTTGGATTTCAACTCCAATGGCTATGGGGCAGAATCTGACGGCCCACATTATTCTGCTCCAAAAAATCAATAAATTAATCAAAAAAAAAACTTTTTATAAAATAAATTTTTTATTATTCTACTAATGCGCCCCATCTCTCTCTCTAATTTTTATTTTTTTTCAAAAACATAAATCTCATACTTTTTCTCAAATCACTTCTAAAATTCTCTTTCTTGGGATTTCCACTCAGCTTTTCGCGACTCATAACTCTGGCTAGGCTTTGGTTGGTGTTTGCATTGGTCTTTGGAAGTTAGATTTGTGGTGTACGTGTTTTACCTTTACACTAATTTATGGGAATTTTTATTTTTTTAATTAGTTAACTGAAACTCTTAAGTCTTAACATAATATTTAAAATTAATTAGTTTTTTTTACTCTCTCTCTCTCTCTCTCTCTCCCTTTACTCTTTAATCTACCCTTTTCTCTTAAAAACCCAATAAATTACAAATAATAATGAAATTAATTTAAATTTAGAAAATGAAAATCTTACACAAAGGTCATATGTCCGAGGCTGCTGAAACATTGGTTTCTCCGGTCGTCGCAACCCAAACATCTAAAAATTTTAAAACTAGGAGGACTTCTATAGTTTGAACTCAATTTAATATAATAAAAAAATGTTTGGGATGAGAATGAAGAGATGACACAGAACAAATATTGTAATAAAATTTTAACTAGTAAGAGTATGTTTGGGACTGGACACTTTAAAAGGCATGGTGAACTATGCACAAAAAAATATATTATATTAGATCCTAGATAACCCCAACTCAGTAGTACATTTTTTGATGCTGGATCCAATTAAGTCTCAAAGTTTACTCCCTTCATATACCGCAGCGAGTTGGGCAGGGAAGGCTTGGTGAAACTTATCACCATGATGGGTCTTCCGATTAGATTTTCAAAAGATCCAAGGGTACTGAGTATCCTACAGACATAATTTCAGACTGCTTATCATAGGAATCCTAGGTCAATATATAGGAACGACATATCTAAAATATAATAAGTTAGAAAAATAAATAATAATTAATGAATTTATGGAATATAGTAGAGTGGTGTCCGTGATGTATGATATCTGGACAAGTCACGACGATGCATCTCAAGCATGTTTTACCGCTCACTATGTAGATTCTAATAGGACACTAAATAAAAAAATTTTAGGATTCTCTGAGATTCTCCATCCTCCTGATGGCCCAAACATTTTTGAGTGTATGATGAAGATCTTTAGAAAATATAAAATTCAAAATAAAATATTTAGTATCACAATCATTAACATATTTAATAATCGAGTAGCAATTAATATGTTTGTTAGGAATATTAGAGATTACCCATTAGGAAATATATTCCACGTTAGATGCATGTGTCACTTGATTAAATTGATTGTACAAGCAGGGATAAAGGTGTGTCACCCCACTTTGGAAAACATACGTAACTCACTAAATCACATTCTCAAGCCTCACAGATGATAGGTGTTCGGCAATATCTGTTTGTCTATGGATCTTAAGAAGAAATTCAAATCAGATGTGAGACACCATCAGAATTACACGTACCTGATGTTGGAGTCATGTGTTGGATACAAACACGTGATATCCGACTACGTCAATAGTAAGAGTGACTCACTTAATATTGATGACACTGATAGTGCTTTAGAAATTTCTTTAATGAAATTCTTAAAAATTTTTTATGACACGACGAACATGTGTTCAACGGTTTATACTCCCATTACTTACATTTCACTCAAGTACATTTGCAACATTAGTAGCATGTTAAGGAAGTATCGAGCTGACACGATACTTAGTCATATGGTTGTGGAGATTGAAACCAAGTACTTAAGTACTACTCCACCATTCGATCTATTTATTGTCTCGCTTCATGCATGGACTCTAGGGTTAAGGCAGAAGGGGTAGATAACATTTTAACAGATATTTTCTCGTGCATAAACTTGGAAGACCCACCTGAAGGGTTCATTCATGTAAAGTTAACTGACCTTTTCACGTACTACGGTACCAGGTTTTGTGGTAGTAGTAGTGTGGCTTCGAGTACGAACATGGATACAAAATTTGGAGATGATGAATTTTCCATTTAGTTAGAGATGGGGAAACATCGAGGTGGACCATCGAATAGGAGCAAGCTGTCTCATTACTTAGGACTACTCAATCCGCTCACATTCTGCTACTGAGAATCTTGATATATTAGAGTGGTGAAAATAATACGAGTCCACCTTTCCTATGCTATTTAAGATGGCACAAGATCTATTGACTCCTCCTGTGTCGAGCATAGCATCGGAGTCTACTTTTTCTATTGTAGTAAATATGATTTCATATAGGAGATCGAAATTATATCTAGGTATTGTTGAGGCTTTAGCATGCATAAAAGATTGAAAGGATTTGATCTTTAGGATACAAGATCATGCTGAGAACTGGGGTAGGGACCACAGTGAAAGTAGGGGAGTTGATTTCTGTTGATAATCCATAAGATAGTTATTTTGATATTGAGGTTGAGAATGATGATGATACGATGATAGATGATTAATGAGGTTGTCACTTGATACTTAATGGTTGATGATTGTGGAATTGTGACATGGCTATGCTGACAGCGACACTTATGTTACAGTTATGCTTATGTTGATGAGTTATGCTTGATACTGATTTTTGATTTCGATATTTTGTACTCATTTTTATTTACATTGTATTTGCTTTGGTTTGGGCGATTGGCTTTGTGACTTTGTCATTTTTGTTAAAGAAATTTTGTGTTTATTTTATTTTTGTGTTTAAGAATTTCATATATAAATTCTAAATATATAATTATAATAAATTAAGATTAAAATCTAATTAATACATAATTAAAACAAATAACATTAAAAAAATAAACTTTATAGCTATTCAAAAATTTACATTTTACAATTTAAATATTTTTAAACATTATCTATTTTATTTTTTATAATTACATAAAAATTTAAAACAAATAAATAATTTTTTTTATTATTTTAAACTGACCCGTACGATCCTATTTTGGCTCGTATGAGCCTGACCCAGCATGGCAAAAAACTGACCGTGCAGGTAGGATGTACTGGGCGTGGCCTAAATAAACCATGCTGGGCCAGACACGACACAGTACAACAACCATACTAGGCTGGCCTAGCATGGCGTGTTTGACACCTCTAGATAGATAGATACCTAGCTACAATTTTAGATAGATAGATATATAGATAGATAGATAGATGGATGGACACATAGTCAAACAGACAAAAAGATAGAAGACATATAGATAGAGAGGCAGACAGAAAATAGACAGACAGATACATAGACAGACAAACACACACACACACACACACATAGATAGTCACAAAGACACATAGACAGATAGACAGACACAGATAGATCGATAGACAGAAAGATAGACAGATAGATAGATAGAAGATAGGCAGATCGAGGATAGACATAGAGAGATATACATTTTGATAGATAGATAGATAAACTGGTCGACAAATAGATAGATAGATAGATAGATAGATAGACAGATAGATAGATAGACAAGTAGATAGATAAAGAGATAAACTGATATATAAATAGACAGACAGATAGATAGACCATCTAGAAAGATAGATAAATAGACAAATAGATAGATAGTAAGATAGACATATAAATAGATAGACAAATATACAAATATAAAAATTGACAGATAGGCAGATAGGAAGATATACAAATAGACAAATAAACAGGGACACATATAGAGATAGATATATAGATAGCTAGATAGATAGACATATAGATAGAAAGAACAAATATACATATAGAGAGGGAGATAGATAGATAGACAGATAAATAGAAAGAAAAATAGACAGATAGATAGATAGTTAGATTGATAGACAGATGGACTATAGATAGATAGATATATAGATAGACAAATAGATAGATATATAGATATATAGATACATAGATATATAGATAATATATAGATAAACATATAGACATGTAGACAAATAGACAAATAGATAGATAGACACATAGAGATATAGATGATAGATAGCTAGACAGATAGATAGATAGACAGACAGATAAATAGATAGATAGATAGATAGATAAATATAAAGATAGATAGACAGATAAATAGATAGATAGATAGATATAAAGATAGATATATAGATAGATAGATATAAAGATAGATATATAGATAGATAGATAGACAAACAGACAGATAGACTAACAGAAAGATAGAATGCTACACATACAAGTAGAAGACAGATAGACACAAAGATAGATAGACAGAAAGAAATATAGATAGACAAACAGAAAAATAAATAGATAGACAGGTATACAAATAAAAAGATAGACAAATAGATAGATAAAGAGAAATTTATAAATAAATAGTCAGATTGATTGATAGAGAGATAAACAGAAAAACCATATAAATAAAAAAAGAGATAGACAGATAAATAGATAGATAATTAGACAAATAGACATAGAGATAGACAGATAGATAGATAGATAAACAGATATACAGATAAATAGATAGATAGATAGATAAACAAAATGATAGACATATAGCCATATAAACAAATAGAAAGATAGAAAGATAGTCACATTGATAGATAGACAGATAGACAAGTAGATAGATAAAAAGATAAATAGATAAAATTATAGATAGATAGAAAGATAGTCAGATTGACCATATTGATAGATAGACATATATACAAATAGATTGATTGATTGATAGTTAGAGAGATAGAAAGATTGACAGATAGACAATAGATATATAGACAGATAAATAGATAGACAAATAGATAGATAGATAGTAGAATAGATATACAAATAGACAAATAGACATAAAGATAGATAGACAGATATACATATAGACTAATAGACAGATAGATAGAAAAATAGATAGATAGATAGGCATATAAATATATCCACAATTAGATAGATAGAAAGATAGTTAAATAATTAGATAGACAGATAAACAAGTAGATAGATAAAGAGATAAATCACTAAACAGATAGATAAATCGAGAGATAGACATATAGAACAAATAGATAGATAGGCAAATAGATAGATAAATAGAACAAAAGATATATAGATAGATAGATAGACTGATAGATAGATAGATATCTACATTGATAGATAGACCGATAGATAAATATATAGATAGAAAGATACAAAAATATACAAATAGACAAACTGACAAGTAGAAATTAAAAGAGATAAACCAATAAATAGATAGACAGATTGACATATATAGTGATAGACAGATAAACCATTTAGATAGATAGATAGATATATATATATATATATATATATATATATATATATATATATAGACAGATATATAGAAAGATAGACAAATAGTTAGATAGAGAAATAGATAGTTAACTAGAATGATAAATAGATAGAAAGATATACAGGTTGACAAATAGATATTTACATTGATAGATAGACAGAGAGACAAGTAGATAGATAAAGTGATAAACTCATAAACAAATAGATAGATAGAGAGATAGATAGATAAACCATATAGATTGATAGATAGATAAACAAAATGACAGATAGATAGATAAATAGATAGACCGATAGACTAATTGATAGATATCAGATAGATGTAGAGATAGATATACAGATAGATACATAGATACATAGACATTAAAATAGATAGACAGATAGATATATAGAAAAATAGACAGATAGACAAATAGATAAATTGATAGATAGAAAGATAGATATAAACACAATTAGACAAATATAAAGATAGTCAGATAATTAGTTAGATAGATAGAGAATTAGATAGATGATGAGATAAATTTCTAAATAATTAAATAGATAGAGAGATAGATAGATAGATAGATAGATAGATAGATAGATAGACCAAATAGATAGATAGATAGACTAAATAGATAGATAGATAAACAGATAGATAGATAGACTAAATAGATAGATAGATAGATAAACAGATAGATCGATAGATTGATAGATAGAGTGATAGAAAGATAGATTGATAGATAGAGTGATAGAAAGATAGATTGATAGATTGATAGAAATATAAATAGAAATATAGACTAATAGACAGATAGATAAATAGCCAGATAGAAAGATAGATAAATATACAAATAGATAGACAAACAAGTAGAAAGATAAAGAGATAAACCAATAAATAGATAGACAGATAGAAAAATATATAAATAGACAAATAAACCATATAGATAGATAGATAAATATATATATATATATATAGATAGATAGATAGAAGGATATATATATAGATAGATAGATAGACAGATAGACAGATTGATTGATTGATAAATAGATAGATAAACAAATTGAATGATAAAGAGATAGACATATAGACAGATAGAAAGATACATATATAGACATTTACACTAATAGAAAGCTATAAAGATAGTTACATTGATAGATAGACAGATAGACAAGTAGATAGATAAAGAGATAAACTAATATACAGACAGAAAGATAGATAGACAGCTATACCATATAGATAGATATACAAATAAACAAATAGTCCTGATAGATAGATAGATAGACAGATAGATAGACAAATAAATAAATAAATAGAGAGATAGACAGTTAGACAGACAAATAGATAGATAGATAGACAGATAGAAAGATAGACGGAAAGATAGAGAGATAGATAGACATATAGACAAATAAAAATATAGATATATAGAAAAATAGATAGATAGACAGATAGATAATTACACAATTAGATAGATAGAAAGATAGTTAGATAATAAGATAAATAGATGGAAAATAAGATAGATAATGAGATAAATTTCTAAACATATAGATAGATAGAGAGAAAGATTGATAGACCAAATAGACAGATAGACAGATAGACAAATATACAAATATAAAGATAAACAGATAGTTAGAGGGATAGAAAAATAGATAGAGTGATAGATAGACAAATAGACAGGTAGACAAATAGATAGAAATATTGATAAATAAACTAATCGATAGATATACAAAAAGATAGATAAATAGATATGCAGATAGACATAGACAGATAGATAGATAGAATAATAAACTAATAAAAAATAGACAGATAGATAGAGAGATAGGTATTCAGATAAATAGATATATAGACTAAAAGATAGATAACCATATATGCATATGGATAGAAGAAAGATAGACAAAAAAATAGATAGACTGATTTTTAGATAGACAGACAAATATATAGGGAGTTATACAGATAGATTGAAGACATACACATAGATATACATATAGTGAGATAGACAGACAGACAGATAGATAGATAGACAGATATAAATAACATATATATAGATAGATAGAGAGATATAAGACAGATTGCTAGATAGATATTCAGATAGACATATAGACAAATAGATAAATAGATAGATAGATATATTTTCAGATAGATAGAAAGGTAGATATGTAGAAATAAAGATATATAGATTGATGATAAATAGATAGATAGATATATAGATAGCCAGATTGGTAGATATACATATATATAGATACACACATAGATGGATAAAAAGATAGCCAGATAGATAGATATGTAAATAGATAGATAGATAGGTAGGTAGGTAGATAGATAGGTAGATAGATCGATTGAAAGATAGATAGATAGCTACATAGATAGATAGATAGATAGATAGATTGCTTGACAAATAGATAGAAAAAAAGTAAGATAGACTTTTAGATAGATAGACACACAAATACACATTTAGAAAATAGACATATAGACACATAGACATATAGATATTCAGATATGCAGACACATTGATAGACAAATGCACACACACACACACACACATACACATAGAAAAATAGATATAAAGACAAAGACATAGAGAAAATGCATAGACACATAAATAGACAGACAAATAGACAAACACACGGACACACAGACAGATAGAAATACAGATAGACAGACAGGCATATACATATATAGATAGATAGACAGATAGACATATAGAAAATTAAACAGATATATATATAGATAGGTAGATAGATAGATACACAATTAGATAGATTGACAGATTCATAAATAGAAAGATAGACAGATAGATGGATAGATAGATAGACAAATAGATAGATAAATAGAAAGATAGATTGATAGATATAGAGATAGGCAAATGGATAGATTGAAAGATAGTCAAATTGACAAATAGACAGACAGATAGATAGATAGACAGATATACAAATTGACATATTGATAGATTGATAGAAACACATAAAAATATAGAAAAATATACATATAGACAAAATGATAGATAGACACATAGATCGATAGGCTGACAGATTGATAAGTAGATAGCCAGATAGACAGATATATAGGTAGTCAAATAGAAAGATAATCAAATATATAGATAGTCAGATAGACAAATAAACATATAGAGAGATAGACAAATAAAAAAATAGAAAGATTAGTAGATTATCAGATTAACAGATTAACAGATTAACAGTTAGACATATAGACATATAGTCTAATAGACAGACATATAGATAGATAGATAAATAGAAAAGTGACTGATAGTCAGATAGAAAGATAAAGATAGCCAAATATACATATAGAAAGATAGTTAGATAAATAGATAGACAGATAGATGGATAGATAGAAAGACATATAGACAGATAGATAGAAAGACATATAGACAGATAGATAGATAGATACACAGATAGACATATTGATAGATTGACAGATATATAGATAGATATATAGATAGATAGACATATAGGCAGAGAGAGAAAGAGAAATAGAGAGAGAGAGATAGATAGATAGATAGATAGATAGATAGATAGATAGACAAATACATAGATAAGTAGATAGATAGATCATAAATAAATAGATATACAGATAGTTAGATAGATAGATATACATACAGATATATATATATATATATATATATATATATATATATATATATATATATATATATATATATATATATATATAGTGATATATCGATATATATATATATATAGATATATCGATATATGGATGGATAGACATATAAATATATAGATAGATAAATCCACGGATAGATAAATAGATAGATTGACAAATAAATAGATAATATGTCTAGAGAAGAGATATAGAGAGATATATAGATAGATATTGATAGATTTATAGAATAAATATAGAATGATTCACATATCTATATATATATATAGATATAGAATAAATATAGAATAAATATAGAATGATTTATAGAATTAAAGGTATTATCTTGCCCTATTTAAGTACATTCACAATTAAAGGTATAAGAATAAAAGACATATTGATAGATTTATAGATAAACATATAGAATGATTCATAGATATATAGATAGATATATAGATAGATAGACAGATAGGCAGAGAGAGAAAGAGAAATAGAGAGAGAGAGAGATAGATAGATAGATAGATAGATAGATAGACAAATACATAGATAAGTAGATAGATAGATCATGAAAGGCTAAAACTTTTCCTGGTCCTGAAGGAAGATTGTATAAAGATAGGCCAATACCTGCACACTAATTGATAGCCTAGTAGGCGCCAAAGGATACCACTCCAAGTAAGGCTCGAAGAAAAGGAAAAGCTAAAAGGGCTAGAGGATTTAATAAACTTATCTCAGGGGATGATGTAGATTTGAAATCTCACATATATCCATATTCAGAACCTCACAAGCTAAAAGAAGGTAGCTTCTCTCAGGAAAAGCTAAAAGGTCTGAGGATCAAGTGTCAAGCTTCTAGTACGGAACCTCACATATGCCCAAATTCCAGCAGTTTCAAATCTATAGCTTCTAGATCATTTTAAATTGTTACTTGTTCTTTGTTTTTTTGTTTTGTTTTGAAATGGATGTAAAAGGGATAAGGGTAGATGTAGGTTGTAAAAATAGTATTCCTCCGCCAAAAAAGAGGGCTCTAATAATAATAAAACAAAATTAAAAAAAAAGGGAAAGAAAAGAAGAAGAATGGAAAGAAAAGAAGAAGAATGGAAAGAAAAGAAGAAGAATGAGAATTGAAAGAATAAGAATAAGAAGAAGAGGATGAGGAGTAAGAAGAAGAGGAAGAAGAAGAGGAACATGGTGATAATAATGATGATGATGAAGAAAATGAAGAATAAGAAGAAGAAGATGTGGAAGAGAAGGAAGAAGAAGAAGAACAAGAAGAAGAGGAAGAAGAGGAAGAAGAGGAAGATGACTTTGAAAATGCTCTCATCTTCTAGAGAGAGAAATTCTTGTTTTTAGATAGAGATCTCCATTGCTGCTCAATTCAAGTTGATATCAATCTCAAAATGGAGCAAAAAGACTTCTTATCAAATAAGAAGTCCTTTTCCTCAATATTTACTGAACCCATGCCTCCTTCCCCATTATTCAGAAACAAAGATGAGATCCCCACTATACATTTTTTTGGAAGATGTAAACAGGCTTACAGAGCCTTTCAAGCTCACGTTTATAGGGAAGTTCTTTCATGGCGGACCTCGCACGAATGATGTACAGACATTTATTGCCTCATGAAGCTCAAGGGAAGGAATAAACTTGCTTATTTTGAAGCTTAAAATCTCTTCCTACAGTGCTTTATGGAGGAGGACTTTCACTGAATATGGCTAAGGGGGTTAGGGTAAGTCAATGGATATCCTATGCGCATTCTAAAATGGACGAAAAACTTCAATTCACATGAGGAGGCTCCTCTAGCACCGTTATGGTTCTCACTCCCTAACCTTTCTCTGTATCTATATAATATTCACTCTCTGTATGCAAATTCTTCAAACTTGGGTAAGCCAATGATACCGGATGAGGCAACAATATCTATGATAAGGCTGAATAATTATCGGGTATGTGTTGAATTTAATTTACTTACGTACCCACCTACTAGGATTTGGATAGGCAGTGGAAAGAGAGAGTAGATAGAGGGCTTTTGGCAATCTGCCATTCCAGAAAACCTGCCTCCTTACTATCAAGGATGTAGGAGGATAGGGCATGTCTCGAAAGAGTGTAAGTTGGGTTTAGATGATAAGGACAGAGGGAAGGTGCAAGGTGGTAGAGGAAGGAAAGAATTGATTAGAATGGAAGAAGGGGTTCAAAAAAATTGTGAGGATAAGCAATTAGAAACAGAATTAGTGGAGGAAATGAAGGGTAGGAGGGTAGAGATGGGGTTTCAAGAGGATGGATGTAGTAATAAGGCCATAAATGTAGTGGTAAGGGAAGAGGGATGGGTAGAGAATGGGGAAGAGGAAGGTTTGGAGGTGTGAAAAGTAAAAGGAAGAGGGGTAAGAGAGCTAAAACTAAGAGGGTCTTAAGGGAGAAGGATGAGGACTATAGCTGGATCGAGGAGGACCTTCTAGATTTCCCAGAAGAGGAATCAGATATCCATAGCTGCCCATCAATAGGTAAGGGAGAACAAAGTGAGGAGGGTAACCTAGAAAAGGCTAAGGATAATTTAGATATATTTGAAGAGGATTGGGAGAAACTCACTAGGGTCCAAGTTATGGAAGCCATAAAAAAATGGCTCTGTAACTCAGACAACAATTAAGATATAAAGAAATAATGAAAGTCACATTGAACACACCTAAGTCTCAAAGAAATAGAAAGTAATATTTAAATAAGACTTACGAGTCTAAATGCACAACAAGAGCTCAAGCAATGTCAGGACTTAATGGATAGTTGTCTTTTTTGGAATATAAGGGGGGTTGCTAATAACCCCTTGATTAATACACTAAAACACTTAATAAAAACATATAAAATCTCTTTAGTTGTTATTGCTGAATCTATGATACAAAAATACCAAATAACTAAATATAGTAAAATATTAGGATTAAATAATGCGTATGCAAACATAAATTATAAACTCTGGATTATGTGGCATAACAATCTGGATATTATATTCTTAAAAGGCTCAGAGCATGTAGTGCATTTTAAAATGCACAAAGATGCAGAAGAAAAAATTTCAATAGTTTATGCTAAAAATGCTAAAAAAGATAGAATTGATCTATTGAAAGAGATAAAGGAAATAGTGATAAAAGATATTCTATGGATCATAGGGGGGGATTTTAATGTAATAAGAAGCACACAAGAAAAGAGGGGAGGAAAAACACTAGATTCATTAGTTATGTCACAATTTAATGACACAATAGCTAGTGCTAATTTGATGGATATATATTTTATAGGCTTGAGATTTACCTGGTGCAATAATTGGCAAAAAAGAGGAGCAATTTGGGCAAGACTGGACAAGGCCATGTGTAATGTTAAGTGGGTATCTTCTCAAGGGGTTACAGGATTGAGGTATTTAAAAAGAACCTATTCGGATCATAGCCCGCTGCTCATATCAATTCGCAAAAATGAAAGAATTCCAGGGGGATTTAAATTTTAGAATATGTGGATTAAGCATCTAGAGTTCGAAAAGGTAGTCAGTGAATCATGGACAGAGCCAGTACTTGGAAAACCTATGCAGATACTAACAATTAAGCTATATAGACTTAAAAAATGTTTGGAAAAATGGAATAAAGAAGTTTATGAAAATTTAAACCAAAAAATTAAGCTGGAGGAGGAAGAGGTGGAGAAGCTAGAATTAGAATATGACAACATTAAGAATGAGAAAACTAGACATAAACTAAGTCAAGCAAAGGGTCAGTTGAAGCTCAAATTGCATATGGAGGAAATCTACTTGAAGCAGTGTGCAAAGATTAAATGGTTAACAGACAGTAATAGAAATACCAAATATTTTCATAAAATGAGTAAAATCAAAGCACAAATAAATAAGATTAAAGGCATAAATAATGGTGAGGGGGTTTGGGGGTAAGATTATAAGGAAATAGGAGCCTCCTTTGATATTTTTTTAAAACCCATTTATCTGGATAGGTTCGACATGAAGGGGATTCTCTATTGAGAGAAATTAAGGCTATTATCACAAATGAACAAAATTAGATGGAGTTCATTCCGGATGAAGAAGATGTGAAGAATATAGTTTTTAGTCTGGACAAGGATAGTTCATTAGGGCCAGATGGCTGGAATAATTATTTTTTCCAGATTTGTTGGCATATTGTTAAAAATGATTTTGTGACTACAACTTCAAGTTTTTTTTTGTAGGAGCAGAGATTCCTAAGGCATGGCGAGTTCCTCTATTCTTTTAATTTCAAAAAAAGAATCGCAACAAAAATGTGAAGCCTTTAGACCAATTAGCTTGTGTAATATGGTCTATAAAATTCTGGCAAAGATTCTGCAAGTGATATTAAGCTGTATTCTACCAGATATAATATCTCTGGAACAGATAGGGTTTATTAAAATTAGATTAATGATTGAAAATATAAGATTAGCTTCATAAATGATGATAGAAATAGCAATTAAAATAAGAGAAAATAACTTAGTAGTGAAATTACATTTATCAAATGCATTTGATCGGGTAGAAAGGGATATACTCTGCTTTGTCCTAAGGAAATTTGGTTTCTCGGAACCATGCATTGATTTGATATACATGTGTGTCTAGAGTGTATGGGTCAAAGTTATTGTGAATGGTAAGAAAGGAGAAGAATTTAAGCCGAGAAGAGGGTTATGACAAGGAGACCCTCTATATCCTTTATTAATTGATATATATTTAGAATTATTAATTCTTAGCTTAAATAGGAGAATGTTGGAAGGAAATATACTTTCTTTTAGGCAACCAAGAAGCACACCAAGAATAGGCTGTTTAGCCTATGTAGATGATGTGATAATTTTTACAAATGCGAGTAGCAAATCTTCGATGAACTTAATGGAGCTCTTGCAAACGTCAGAAACATAAACAGGGCAAAAAGTGTAAAAATAAGTGACATTTCATGTTAGCAGAAAAATCTTTAGAAAGAGTGGCTAACAAGATTAAAACATCACAAGTTTTACACCAAAAAAGGTGCCTTAATGTATCTGGGCTATCCTATATATGAGGGCATACTCAGGGAAAAGCATTTAACTTTCTTACAGGACAAAGTGAGAAAGAAAATAGTATGTTGGATAGAAGAATTATTAGGATTTGGGGGTAGAATCACTTTAATTTCTCATGTTCTTCAAAGTATGTTGATTCATATCTTGTCAGTTATTCATCCTCTGAACAGCTCATTAAGAAATTAGAAATGGAAAAGGCTACTTTTTTATGGGGGAAAAAAGAATGAAGCCTGAAACTCCATTGAAAGAGCTGGAAAGATATTTGCTATCCAAAAGATGAAGCAAGATTAGGAATAATTAGTTTACATGATATGGCCACCGCATCGGATTGTAAAGGATGATGGAGAGTAAAAGAAAATAATAGTTATTGGGCCTAGTACATGAGAGCTAAATATGGATGGGATAAGGACAAGTGTTTGAGGAAAGCCTCAATCAATTAGAAAGCGCTGGTAAAATAGAAAGAGAGTGGAAGCACACTCGACACTGAAAAAAAGTGGCTGGAAATGGACACTTAACCCGCAAGGAGCATTCACATTAAAATCGGCTAAAGAATTGATAAGGAGAAAAACCTGCGCAATCACTCTTTAAATGAGCTTGGAAGGTAGATATCCCATAGAAAATGAACTCCTTTGCATGGAAAATTATTGCTAATGCTGTAACGGTCGATACAAATGTTCTAAGAAAAGGAATAAAGATGGAATCTAGATGTGAATATTATTTTAGAGTAATAGAAACTATAGATCATTTATTCTTAGAAGGGAAAATTATAGCAGAAGTCTGGAAGGAACTAGAAAAATACAATCAATTTAGCAACAAAAAGATAGGTTTAGTAGACAAAATTAACAAGTGTTACAGGGAATCCTGAAGAAGTCCAATTAGAAAATGGCTTTTTAAAAATCTCCAACATGTAGTTATCTGGTGCTTATGGAAAGCCATAAATAAAAGTAGATTTGAGGGAATAAAGATGGATGTAGCTGGAATTTTAAATGATAATAGAAAAAAAATTAGCAATATATTCTGTGCAAGGCCTATTAGGATTGAAGACATGATTGAAGATATAACAATCAAGAATAAATGGGAGCTGACTACTAAAAGGATTAAAGTAAATAGGGTAAGAAGCATAAGATGGAACATGACGTCCACAAGTAAACTTTCTCTTAACATGGATGGAAGTTTTAACTGAGACATAGGGGCAGTAGGGGGAAGAGGAGTAATAAGGAATTCCCATAGGAATATCATTAAAGCTTTTACTCTTCCCTGTAATGTCTCCTCGGCTCTCCACTCCAAAATCTGTGCACTAAAAAGAGAATTATATGTTTGTAATAATTTAGGATTAAAAAATTTACAAATTCAGGTAGACTCTAGGTTACTTGTGGATCTGGTAGAGAATAAAATAACTTTATGGAGGTATGAGGAAGATACTGAGATAATCATAAGCCTCATGGTAGAATTGAATGCATCAATATCATACATATATAGGGAAGCAAATGCATTGGCATATAATTTAGCTAAAATAGTTTTACTTAAAAGAGATAATGAGTATGATGACGAAACTCTACCAAAAAAACTAAAAGGGTTAGCTAGACTAGATAGGATCACATTCCCATATGTAAGGATTAAAAATGTAGGATATTAGAGATACAAAAAAATGTTTTGAAATGTCATTTCTATTCAATATTGTTGTAGATTCTCTGTGCAGAATTTTCCTTGCAGTGATGTAGGGGGTGGAATCCTGCTATAAGAGCTATTCTATAATATTAAAAGGGGGGTGGGGGGGAGGGGGGGGTGTAGAGATTGGGGCAGGTATGTTTCTTTTTTTGCAGGGGACAAGATCAGGTAATGTATGTTAACTGCTGTGAAGAGAAGCACGAAACCCGAAGAATCACATTCTGCATTAGCATGCTCTATGTATTTCTTATTTTATTGATGTACTGCGTTTATATTAATTAGTGATTGTATGTTTGAAAATTAATGTGCAACTAGAAGGGGCCGTGTATTGGCTAATCTGTAAGTTGTTAGGGGCTGTATTAGGGTTTATACTTCTAGCAAGCGCATCGAAGTTCCAGATAGACGCAAAGTAGTAGACAAATTAGGATGATGGAAGAATAAAAATAGCAATTCAGAGTTATGTTAAGAAGTAATGCAGATAGCAAAAAGCAGAAAGTTGAAGGCCTGTTGCCCAGACTATGGGGCAGGAGGCTAAATATATTTGTATATGTATTTCTATGTTTTTCCATGCTTTTGTATGTTTCAGAAATGCAGGGCTTGCAACTACTAAATGATCTAGAAACACAAGACAGAAAACAAGTTAAAGGGACAACCAAGCTAAGTTGGAATTGGATAAAATAGCAAAAAGGCTGCCCCAATTTTTACCTAAGGAGGCAAAAGATATGCTGGCAGAAAGAAAGAGATTGTGGCTAGGGAAAGAAGTAAACATCCATGTTTAATGTGAGGAAAAGAAAAGGAAAAACAAGCAGGATTTACCTCAAGAAAATTAGATCGAAGACAAACTTGAGCTGTCTTATTTCAATTAGAATTTGACTTAAAGCTATATTGTTCAATGTTTTATTTTATCAAGGGTGTAAATGGGGAAGAGAGTAGTTTTCTAGCTTGTAAAAATGGCATTCCTCCGCCAAAAAAGAGGGCTTTTATAATTAATAAAACAAACTTTATAAAAAAAGAAGAGGGAGAGGAAGAAGAAGAAGAAAAACAATATAAAAAGGAGATAAAGAAGAATGAGAGAAGAAGGAGAAGAAGAAGAAGGAAAACAAGAAAAATAAAAATAAAAAGATGATGAAGAAGACGATGTAGAAGAATAGAATTGAGATGAAGAAGAAAGATAAGAAATTGAATGATAAGAAGAAGAATGAGAAGAAAAAGAAGAAGTAAAAGTAGAAGGAACAGAAGAAGAAGAAGAAGAAGAAGAATATGAATAATACAAGTGAAGAAGAAGGAAATGAAGAAGGAGAAGAGGAACGAGGAGAAGAAAAATAAGGAGGAGGAGATAAAGAATAAGAAAAAGAAGAAGAAGTAGAAGAAGAAGTAGAAGAAGAAGAAGAATGAGAAGAAGAAGTAGAAAAATAAGAAGTAGTAGAAGATAACAAGAAGAAGAAGATGGAGTAGAAGAAGGAGGAGGAGATGAAGAAGAAGAAGAAAAATGACAACAAGAATAAGGAGACGATCAAAAACAAGAAAGAAAAGGAGAATAAGTAGTAAAGAAAATTGAGATGAAAATGAAGATGGACAAAAATAATGAGGACAAGAAGTAGATGAAAAAAAAGGAGAAGATGAGGAATTAGAAAAAGAAGAAGAAGGCGACGAAGAAGATGAAGGAAAATTAGAATTAGAAGAAAAAGAAGTTAAAAAAGAATTAGAAGAAAATGAATAATAAGAATAAGAATAAGGAAAATAAAATGAAGGAGAAGTAAAAAAATTGAAGAAAAAAAGAAGAAGAAGTTGAAGAAGAAGAAGAAGATCAAAAAGAAGAAGGAGAATGTGAAGAAGAAGGAGAAGGTGAGAAGAAGGAGAAGAAGAAATAAGAGATGAATAATCTAAAGAAGAAATAAGAGAAGAATAAAAATAAGAAGAAGATGATGAAAGAGAAGAAGAAGAAGAAGAAGAAGAAGGAAGAGGAGGAGAAGAATACTAAGAAGAAGAAGGAGAAGAAGGAAAATGAGAAGAAGAATGTAAAGAAGAAGAAGAATGAGAAGTAGAAGAAATAAAAGGAGAAGAACAAGAATAATAAGTATAAGAAGAAGAAGAAATAGAAAAAGAATAAGGGGGAGGAGGAGAATGAGAAGATGAAGAAGGAGAAGAGGAAGGAAGAGGAGGAAAAGTCGAATATAATGGATAAGAAGATGTAGAAGAAGATGATGTATAAGAAGAAGAAAAACAAGTAGAAGAATGACTGGTAGAAGAAGTATGTTAAGAAGAAGAAAGAGAATAATGAGATGGAAAAGAAGAAGAAGGCGAAGAAGAATAAAAAGAATAAGAAAAAGATTGAAAAATAAGTAAAAGAAGATGGAGTAAGATAAGGAAAAGAAGGAGAATTAGAATAAGGCCAAAAAGTAGAAGCTAAAGAAGAAGAATTAGGAAAAAAAGAAGAAAGAGAAGAAAGAGAAGAAAGAGGTGGAGTAGGAGAATAAGAAAGAAAATAAGAAAGATAAAATAAGAATGAAGAAGAGGAAAAAACGATAAGAAGCAGAAGGAGAATAAGGATAAAAACAATAAGCATCAGAAGAAGGAAAAAAAGAAGAAAAATAAGAAAAAGTAGAAGTAGATGAAGGAAGAGAAGAAGAAAAAAAAGAAGGAAAATTAGAAGAAGGAGAAGAAGATGAATTTGATAAAAAGAAGTAGAAGAAAATGAAAAAGGTGATGAATAAGAACAACATGAAAAAGAAGGAAAATAATAAGAAAAGAATAAGAAGAAGTAGAAGGAGAATAAAAAGAATTAGATGGAAATGAAGTAGAATATGCACAAGAAGAAGAAATAGAAGAAGAAAAAAAAGGTGGAGGAGGATGAGGAGGAGAATAAGAAAGAGCAAAAGTAGAAAAAGTAGGAGAAAGAAAAAAAGAATACTTATTAGAAAAAAAATGGATAATAAAAAGATGGAGAAGAATAATAATTAGAAGATGAAAATGGAGAAAATGTTTAAGTGGGGAACAAGAATATGAAAAAGAATAATATGAAGGTGAAGAAGAATGAGGATAATAAGAAGTAAAAGGTGAAGGAGAATTAGTAGAATAAGAAGAAGAAAAGGTGAAGAAGGATAATAAAAAAGATGAACAAGGAGAAGAAGGTGAAGGAGAAGAAATAGATAGTGAAGAAGAAGAACAAGAAAAAGATGGAGAATAAGTAGAATGAGGATGAGGAGGAGGAGAAGTAGAAAAAAAAAGAAAAAAAAGAAGAAGTAGACAATAAGAACGAGAAGTAGAAGAAGAAGATGGAGAATACAAAGGAGAAGGAGAAGAAGGAGAAAAAAAAGATGTAGAAGAAGAATCAGAAGGATGAGAAGAATAATAAGAAGAAGAAGATGGAGGAAGAGGAGGTGGAGGAGGTAGAGGTTGAAGAGGAGTAGGAGGAGAAGAATTAAATGAAGAATCAAAAGAAGAAAAATAATAATAATAAGGAGAAGGAGGAAGAGGAGGAGGAGGAGGATGAGGAGGAGGAGGAGAAGGAGGAGGAGGAGCAAAAGTAGAATAAGGAGAAGAAGAAGAAAGATGAGTAGAAGGAAAATAATTAGAAGAAGATGAAGAAGAAGAAAAAGAAGAAGTAGAAGAAAGTTGAGGAGGATAAGAAAAAGGAGCAGAAGAAGAAGAATAAGAAAAGAAAAAAAAGAATGATAAAAAGAAGAATAATAATAAGTAAGAGAAGAAGAAAAAAATAAAAGTAGAAGTAGAAGAATTAGGAGAAGGATAAGAAGCAGAAGGATAAGGAAAAAATGATAAGAAAAAGAAGGATAAAAGAATAAGAATGAGAAGGAGGGAAAGAAGAAATAAATAAAGGAGAAGGAGGTAGAGAAGAAGAAGAAAAAAAAATAAAGAAGATGAATAAGTAAAAAAAATAAGAATAAGATGAAGGAGAAGAAGATGAAGATGAAGAAGAAGATGGATAATAAATATTGGAGAAGAAGAAGAGGGATAATAAATAATGGAGAAGAAGAAGAAGAAGATGGAGGACAAGAATACATAGAAGAAGGAGGAGGACAAGAAGGAGAAAAAGTAGGAGGAGGAGGAGGAGAAATGGGAGGACGGAGGAGGAGAAGAAGGATGAGGCAAGAAGAATAAGAAAGAAAAGAAGGGAGAGGATCAATAAGAAAAAGGATGTAACAAGAAAATAGACTAAAGAAGATGGAGAAGGACGGAGGAGGAGGAAGAGAGTGAGGAGGAAGATGGAGGAGAAAATAGGCAAGGAAGAGGATGATAAGAAAGATGAAGAAGAAGAAAAAGTTGAAGCCAAATAAAAAGAAGGAGAAAAAGATGAAGAAGTAGAAGAATGAAAAGGAGTAGAAGAAGCAAAAAAAATTATCATTAGAAGAAGGAGAATAATAAGAAGAGAAAATAAGTAGAAGAAGAAGAAAAAAAAGGAGAAGAAGAATAAGAAGTAGAATAAGAAATAGGAGGAGATGTACAATAAGAAATAAGAAGAAAGAGCAAAATAAGAATACAAATATAAGAAGGTGAAGAACAAGGAGGAGAATTAAAATAACAATAATATGTAAAAAAAGAAGTAGAAAAATAAGAAAGAAATGAATAAGAAAAAGAAGAAGTAGAAGAAGAATAAAGAGAAGAAGAAGAATGAGAAGGAAGAGGAGGAGGATGAGTAGGAATAGAAGATGATTATGAATAAGTTGAGGAGGATGATAAAAAAAAGGAATAGAAGAAAAAGAAGTAGAACTAGAAGGAGAAGAATAAGAATGATATGAAAAAAGAATAATAATAATAAGAAAGAGAAAAAAAAGAAGAATCAGAAGAAAAAGAAGAAGAAAAAGTAGAAGAAGAATAAAAAGGAGAACAAAAAACTAGAAGAAGATGGATGAGTAGGAAAAATAAGAAGTAGATGAAGGATAAAAAGTTGAAGAAAATTAATGAAAAGAAGATGAAGGATAAGAAAAAGGGGAAGAATAGGAATAAGAAAAAGAAGGAGAGGAAGAAGGAGGAAGAGGAGGAGTAGAAGAAGAATAATAATAATAATAATAATAATAATAATAACATGAAAAATAAGGCAAAGAAGAAGAAAGCAAATAAGAAGAAAGATAAAAAGAAGAAGAAACAAAAGAAAAAAAAAGGTGAAGAAGAAATAAAAGTAAATAAATAGGATTAGTAGAAGGAGAAGAAGAAGGAGAATAAGAAAAAGGAGGAAAAGAATAAGTTGGCGAAAAAGAAGAAGAAGAAGGTGGAACAAAATGAAAAAAGAAAAAGAAGAAGAAGAAGAAGAAGAAGAAGTAGTAGTAGTAGTAGAAGGAAGAGAAGAAGAAAGAGAATATGAAAAAGATGGAGAAGAAGAAAAAGAAGAATGATAATAAAAAAAAGGAAAAAAAAGAAAAAGAATAACAACAAGGAGAAGAAGCACAAAAAGAAGAAGGAGGAGGATGAGGAGAAGAAGAAAAAGGAGAACAATAACAATGGAAGATCAAAAATAAGGAGGAGAAAAAGAATATGAAGAAGGAGGAGGAGGTGGAGGAGTTGGAGGAGGAAGAGAAGAAGAAAAAGAAGAAGTAGAAGAAGAAGAAGAAAAAGAAGAAGAAGAAGGTGGAGGAGGAGGAGGAGAAGAAGAAGAATAATAAGAAGAAAAGGAGGAGGAGGATAAGGAGTAGAAGAAGGAGGAGGAGGAGTAGGATAGGAAGTAGAAAAAGAAGGAGGAGGAGGAGTAGGATAGGAAGTAGAAAAAGAAGGAGGAGATAAAGAAGAAGGTAAAGAAAAAAATTAGAAGAAGTAGAAGGAGAAGAAATCGAAGAAAAAAAAGGAGAAGAAAGAGAAGAAGAAATTGGAGAAGAACAAGGAAGAAAGGAAGAAGAAGAAGAAAATGAAATATAAGAAGAAAAAGAAGTTTGAAGAGGAGAAGAAGAATGAGAAAAATTGAAAAGGAAAAAAATGAAAATAAGAATAAGGTCAAGAAAAAAAAGGTGAAGAAGAAGGTGAAGTAGACGAATAATGAGAAAAAGAAAAATGAGTAAAAAAATGAAAAATAGAATAAAAAGAAGAAGAAATAGACGAAAGAGAAGAATGAAAAGAATATGGAGAAGAAAAAAAATGAAAAGAAGTAGTAGAAGAAATAGAATAATATGAAGAAGAAGAAATTGATTTAGAAGGAGGAGGAGAAAAAGAAGAAGAAGAAGATAAATAATAAGAATGAAAAGAATATGAAGTAAAATAAAAAGGAGAAAAAAAGAAGGAGATGTAAAAAAAAGATGTTGAAGAAGGACTAGAAGAAAAAGCAGAAGGAGAAGAAGAATAAGGAGATGAAGAACAAAGAGGAGAATAAGTAGGAAAAGAAAAATGAGTAGAAGAAAAATGTGAAGAATTAGGAGAAGAAGTAGAAATAGAAAAAGAAGTAGAAGAATAAGAATAATTAGAATAAGTAGAAAGAAAATAAGGAGGAGGAAGAAGAGAAGAAGAAGAAGAAAAAGGAGTTAGAGGAGAATAATAAGGAGAAGAAGAATAATAAACATAAGTTGAAGAAGAAGAAGAGGTAGTAGTAGTAGTAGTAGTATAAGAAGTAGAATAAGAAGAAAAATTAGAATGAGAAGATAAAGAAAAGAAGATGACAGAGAAGGAGAAGAAGAAGAACAAAATCAGGAGCAAAAGAAGAAGAATGAGAAAAAGAAGAAGATAAAGAAGAAGAAAAATAAGAAGGAGAATAATCAGTAGAATAAAAAGGATGAGAATAAGAAAAAGTTGATGTAGAAGAAGTAGAATAAGAAGATGATGAAGATGAATAAGAAAAAAAAGAAGATGAATAAGAAAAAAAAAGAAGAATTAGAAAAAGAATCTCAAGAAGAAGAAGAAGGGAATAAGGAGAAAAGAAGGAGAGAAGAAGAAAAAGAAGAAGAAAAAGAAGACGAAGAATAATAATAATAATAATATTAATATTAATAATAATAAAATGAGAAGACTGAGAAGAATAAGAAGAAGAAGAATAAGAAAAAGAAGAAAAAATGTTGGAGAAAAAAATAAAAAGGAGAAGGAGATGTAGGAGAAGAAAAAGGAGAAGAAGACGTAGGAGAAGAAGGACGATGAAAAAAAGAAATAGAAGAAAAATAGGAGGTGAAGCAAAAAAAGCAAAGGAAGAATTAAAAAAAAAACAAAAGAACAAGAAGAAGTAAAAGAAAAAAGTTGAAGTAGAAGTAGGAGGAAGAGAAGTAGGAGAAGAATAAGAATGCTAGAAAGGAGAAGGATGAAAAATAGAAGAAAACGAATATGAAGAAAAATAATTAGTAGGAGTAAAAGAAGAATGATAAGAAAGGAGAAGAAAAAGGAGGATCAGAGATCTCCCTCTTGAAAACCCGCAGCTCTCAATTCTAGCAAGATAAAGCGACATTTTTAAAGAAAGAAACTTGCATTTTTGAGCAAGAAAAGCTCCATTTTAATCCTAAAATGGAGAATAATGATCTCTTAACCAATAAGAAATCATTTGTGAATATTGGTAAGGAGGTCGTGCTAATATGTCCTAGAAATTCAATGAAAAATGAAGAACCCACATTACTATTCTCGAACCATAGTAGCTAGGAGCCTACTAGAAGTTGTCAAGGAATAAAAACGTCACTTTTGGGAAAAGTAGGGTCTTCTCTGCACCAAGGGGAATAATCTATTCATCCCAAGGTGGGATAACATATGTATTGACTTTTTAAATGAGTGTAACGACACTCGCTGGGCAGGACACCCTTGTATGTGCCAATTCTGCCCTGGAACTCTTCTTAGATGCCGATTCTGTCGTAGGAGATGAAGGCTCATACGCTTCCTTTGCCTTTTCATCTGCCCTAGAGACAACAACTTCGAATTATCAAAGCTTGCTGAACCCTTCTCCTATACATTAATCGGCAAGTTTTCTCACGGTAAGCTTGCTGAACCATTCTCCTATACACTATGCTGAAGCTAGAATTTGTGGTTAAATGGTGTTTTATGAAAGAAAAAACCTATTCTTGAAATTCTAAGTGGAAGAGGATTTTCATCCTATATGGATACGAAGGCTATAGATGATTGATGGATACCTTATGAGATTATTGAAGTGAATGCCCGACTTCATGCCATTAGAAGAATGTCCATTAACCCTAGTATGGTTCTCTTTATCGAAATTACCTATTCATATTTTTAATAAGCTCTCTCTCTTCTCCATTACTCACTATTTGAAAAAACCTTTAATCATGGATGCGGCAATGACATATTTGACTTGGCCAAGCATTGCTAGGGTGTGTGTGGAGGTAAATCTTTAACATACACCTCCATAGAGACCGTGGATTGGATGTGCTGAGAAGGAGGGGTTTTGGCAACCTATCCTTCCATTTTCTTTACCTCATTATTATAACTTTTGAAATAAAATGGGTCATGATATTAAAGAATGCATGGTGGGAAATGTTAAGTGCAAAAAAAATAGAAATAAAAAGTAAGTGAATAAGAATATATGGGTTAAGAAAGGACAGAAAATATTTAGTGAGGAGGGGCAAGAATAGAAGTAGGTTGTTACGAGATGAGGTGAAATTGAGGAGGCAATTTATGAGGAAAAAGATATGTTAGAAGAGAGGGAAAGTGAAGGGGTAGTGGATAGAGAGAGAGTAGAATTGTGAGGTGATGAGGAGAGGTTAGGAATGGGGTTGCTGTAATCGGAATGTTAAAGGGTAGATTGGAGGGGGAAGGGCAGTAAGAAAGAAGAGAATTCAGAGAAAGATGGGCAGAATTGTTAAGGTGAAGGGGTAGTGATTATATTATCAAAGAGGTTTTGGGGAAAAGGGGTAGTAAAGAAGGGTGGGAAAAAAAGGAGAGAAAATGGAAATAGAAAGGGAATGGCTAGAAAGATATAGGTGGTCGGAGGATGACCTCCTCTCGGAATTTGAGTTGGATTCAAAGAGTTAGCACTTATTTTTTTAATAACAAGGAACCACTTAAACTAAAGCTAAATAGGATTAAGGATGATATACAAATGTATTAAGAAAGAAGAGGGCCTAACAATAGGGAAAAGATGAAGGAAGCAATCAAGCACAATATAATGACTTTAGAAATGGGGGAAAAATCAGGAGACATGAATGAACATGCATAATCTAGTTCTAGTAAGCCGTCAAGAAACACAAAAAAAATACTTGAATATGAAATATAAATCAAAATGTACAACTAGGGCACAAGCAAAGTATAGTCATAATAGATAAAGCATTGTATTAGATTTAAGAGGAGTAGCGAACACTCCAACATTGAATAGACTTACAAATTTAATAAAAACACAAAATAAAAATAATAATCATAGCTGAACTGATGGTGGATATAAGTTTCCTAGAAAAATATAAAAAAGATAATGGGAATGGGCAAGACTTTTGGTAATTCTAATAGTAAATTATGGATAATGAGAGAGAATAATTTTGACATTGAAATTATAAAAGAATCTGAACAAATAATAACTTTTAAAATAGGCACTCGGTTGGAGGAAAAAATGTTAGTGATGTATAAAAAGAATGAGAAACAGGATAGAGAGTCACTATGACAAGAGATGAAATAACTAGCATCAATGAATATGACGTGGTCTATAAGAGGTGATTTTAATGTGATTAGAAATATAACAGAAAAAAGGGGAAGACCCCTAGATGGAGAAGCTATAACTCATTTTAATGAGGCTATCGTTAATGAAATTTTAATGGAAGCAGATTTCTTAGGCTCCAAGTATACATGGTGGAAAAACTGGAGGAAAAGAGGAGTTTCTAGTCTATACTAGATAAAATACTATACAATACAAAATGGGTATAGAATTTTGAAGCTATAGGAATTTAATATTTAAATAGGACCTGCTAAGACCACACCCCATTACTCATATCTATTTTAAAAAGAGAGGGGAGGCCAAAAGGTTTTAAATTTCAATAAATGGGGTGCCAAAATGAAGATTTTATAAAGATAGTCAAGGACTCTTGGCTAGAGCTTGCCACGGGTAATCATTTACAAATATGAGTGATAAAGATGTGTAGCTAAAATCTAAATTAGGAAATTGGAATAAGGTTGTATTTGGAGAAGTAAATGCGAAGTTTTAGGAGGCCTAGAAAATGGTGACTAGGATGGAAATAAAATATGAGGAAGAACAAAATGATGTGAATAGGATTAAGGTAAGTAAAGATAAGGAAGAACTGAGGCTTAGAATTAACATGGAAAAAAGTATTATGGAAACAAAGATCAAAAATAAAATAACTAAAGGAAGGAGATATGAATACTAAATTCTTTTATGTAATGGCCTAAATTAGGGCCCTAAATCATAAGATAAAAGGCTTAAAAAACTTTAATAGTAAATGGATAGAGAAAAAGGAGGAGATAAAGGATAGCTTTGAAGAATTTTATAAGAGTCTCCTATGTGGGCCAGACAAGTATAGGTATTCCTCGTTAATGCAAGCTATATAATATAAAGTATCAAAAAAGGATAATTAAAGGCTAGATGAATACCAAGAGGAAGAAAAAGTAAAAGAAGCTATGTTTGGAATAAACAAAGATAACGCAGCTGGGCCTGATGGCTGAAATAATACATTCTTTTAATATTACTGGGATAACATAAAAAACGATCTAGTAGCATATATTACCTATATTTTTTTAGGAGCCAATGTATTAAAATGATGTGCCAGCTCTTTAACTATATTAGTTCCTAAGAAAGAAAATCCACAAAAATACGAGGATTACAGACTTATTAATTTATGTAATATGATATATAAAATTTTAACAAAATTACTTCAGAACAGATTAAGTAATATTCTCCCTAAGATTATTTTACCAGAGCAAATGAGTTATGTTAAAAATAGGTTAATGATGGAAAATATAAATTTAGTTTCAAAATTGATGAAGGATATTAAAAGCCAAATTGTGAGAGATTAACGTGGAAATAAAACTGGATCTATCAAAGGCATTTGATAGAGTGGAATGGAGCATGTTATGTTATGTAATGAGGAAGATGAGTTTTTCAAAATTCTGGATAGATATGGTTTTAAATGCATATCAAGCATATGGGTTAAAATACTAATAAATGGCCTGGTAAGTGGTGAGTTTAAACCAGACAGGGGGCTAATGAAATGGACCCACTCTCACCTTTACTCTTTAACATATTTTAGAGTTATTAATTCTAAACATAAAAGAGAATGAGAATGAAAAAAATATTAACATATACGCAGCTAACTAACACATCTATAGTGAGTTGTCTTGCATATGCAGATGATGTAATTATCTTTACAAATGCAAGCAGCAAATCTATAAAAAATTTGTCGAGGTTATTCCATTCCTTAGAAGAGTAAACATGCTAATTGTTGAATAAAATAAAAGTCAAATTATAATAGCTAGGAAATCCCCCGAAAAGTTCGCTCAAAAAATCAAAAGGTTCATAGGTTTTGTACAAAAGAAATATGCACTAGTGTACCCAGGGTGTCTAATTTTTGAAGGAATAGTAAGAAATAATACATAGCTTTATTAGTGGAAATGATAAGAAAGAAAATTGTAGATTGAAAAGAAAATTTACTAAGTATGATAGGGAAAAGTCACTTTAATAATGAATGTTCTTCAAAGTTCTTTAGCACATATGCATATGACAATACAACCCCCAGGGAAGGTGGTGGAAAAATTAGAAAAAGAGATGTTGAACTTTTTATGGGGTAAGAAAGATGAGAAAACAAAAGCTTCATTGGAAAAAATGGGGAGATTTATGCTATCCTAAGGATAAGGCAAGCTTAGGCTTCACTAAATTAAAGGACATGGCAAAAACCTAGGCATGTAAAAACAGGTGGAAACTCAAAGAAAATGAAAGTTTATGGGAAAGTTTCATGAGAGGTAAATATGGCATAGGAAATAACAAGTTTAAAGACATGAGAAATGCCTCAAAATCTAGAAGCAAATGGTAAAGCAACGTGAGCTAGTAGACAGTTACTCTAGGCTAAACAATAGTGGATGGAAATGGACCCTGAATCTACCGGGTGCATTTTCATTAAAAAGTGCTAAAACTCTTGTAAAAATGAAAAGAACCCCACATAAAGCATTTAAATGGATATGAGAAAAGGATAACCCATAAAAGATAAACATCTTTATGTGGAGAGTACTAACAAACACCTTAAAGGTCGATGTTAAAATACAAAAAAAAGGATAAGGATTTCTTCAAGATGGGAATGCTGCCATGAGGCAATATAAGACATAGATCATCTTTTATCAAAAGGGAAGATAGTGACGGAAGTATGGAGAAAGTTAGAAAGAGTTCCACCGAATAAAAATAAGGTAACCTTATTAAAAGACAGACTAAAAAGCTGGAGGGAGGTAAATACTCAAATAAAAACACATAAATGGATTAGAAATAATGTCCCACGCATAGTAATTTTTTGCATTTGGAAGCAAGAAATAATAGCAGATTTGAGGGATCCTCAATGAATGTCAAATATATATTAGAGGAGATAAAAAAGGTTTGTTCAATTATCTCAAAAATACACCCATGAAAGAGCATTGATAGGAAGACAGAAAGTATCATGTAAAAGGCATAGGGATTATCATTTAAAAGGGAGAACTCAAAAAAATAATTTGATTTTCATGGACTAAGCCTGTGTAGGGAAAAATTGCATTAAACAGGAATAGAAGCTTTTATAAAAACCTAGGGGAGGTGGGAGGAGGAGTGATTAGAGACAAGGAAGGAAGAGTTATCAAAGCTTATACATTAAGGGAAAAGCATCATTGGCTCTGCATGCAGAGATGCTTACTTTGAAGAAAGGACTACTAATTTGCAGAGATGGCAGCATACACAATATCTCGGTTCAAGTAGATTCAAGAATATTAGTGGACTTAGCATCAAGTTAATTAAATATGTAGATATATGAGGAAGAGGTAAACTTGATAAGGAATTATTTGATAAGATTGAACAATACAATAAAACATATTTATAGGGAAGGAAATGTAGTAGCAGACAAACTAGCAGAGATTGGATTCAAAAATGGGATGCAAATGTTTGAGGTAAAGAATATTTCGTATTGAGTGAAAGGGTTAGTAAAGTTAGATAGGCATAAGAATCTAAAAGTAGTTTTGGGTGACTACCTATCATTTAACTGTATAGTTGTGCATGTGGTAGAAATTGTTTTGCAAGAAACATAGCGAATTTGGAGCAAAAGGGAAGGGCAGGTATGCATTTCTCTTGTAGGCCTAGTTCCAAGAAGCCTGCACATATATTGAGATGGGTGTATTGTGTGTGTCCAGCAACACTATACATGTGCTTGGAGAACAAGCAGATAGAAAGTTAGAAGAGGTCCAAGAGGATATATCCGGGTGTGACAATGGAAGAGGCACACACAATACTTTACAAATAGAAAGCGGTCAGAAAATTTATATGTTCTAGTTATTGTAAGTGTGATCCAAGGGAAGATATGGGGAAATGGGTAGTAACTAGACATATTTTTTTTGGGTAGGATACTAGAATATTTTGTTTATGTAGGCTACAACACAAGTGGAAGCTATGTTTCAGCTAGAAGCTGGAGCATCTAAGAAGATTTAACAGATGTAAAGAAAAAGGAAAGCAGAAGCAAAATGGTTTGGCTTTGATTTGTTGCTTTGCAGATATAGGGTTGATAAAGGATACAAAACTATGGGTGAAGTATAAAGAAAGCATGAGAAAGTAGAGGGAATGTCATTATTAGACTACCCTATGTTGTTTGATTTGCTGGACTATTATTGTTAGGGGCAGGAGTTATAAAGGGTTAAGGATAGAGGTGATTAGGAAATGATGGATGGTGGGATGGTGGATTAATTGCATTCTATATTTTGTAGATATAAAGAAGCATAAGGCCGAAAACAACAATGACCGAAACGATTTCGACTCAACAAAATAGATGAGAGTAGAAAAGGTTTTATAGGCAGCAAAGAAGCTGAGTTCCACAACAAAGATAGAAAGGGATTAGGGGAATTAGTGACATGGATATTGTAAGGAGTAGGTTATTCCACATCGTGAAGGTAGGTTTTAGTTGAAGTTTGAACTCAAAGGAGAGTTAAAAACTTTGTTGTTCAGTAGATATAGGGTGAAGAATAAAGAAAGAAGGAGGGGAGGAGGGAAAGTTAATCCTAGACTATTCTAAATGTTATTTAAATGGTCTGTAATTAGTAGGGGTAGGGAATCACTAATGTTTAAGGGTAGAGATATTGGGTAATGAGAGAGGGAGGATGGTATTTTCCTTGGTTCTTTATATTTTGCAGATAGACTGATGCAAAAGGCTGAAAAAGGAAATGATGGATCTTATCCAGCAAAGAAGAATAGAGTAGAGGGAGCATAAAGGGCTAGCAAAAAGTCTAAGTAACACACCAAAAAAAATTAAAATAGAAAAATAGGAGGGAAGAAGCTACTTTTGAATAGAATATCCATAAAATGCACAGAAAAGTTGTCAACAAAAGCAAAAATGACATGGATTACTTATAATTTCTTGTTTTGGATGTGGGGTGTTAAAGGGTAAAGGGTAGCATATAGGTTGCGGTATTAATGGTATAGCTACACCAAAAGAAAGGGTTTAGTATTAATAAAAACAAATTTTAAAAAGAGAGGAGAAGAAGGAGATGGAGAAGAAGGAAAAGAAGGAGAAGAAGAGTAAAAAAATAAGAAGAAAAAGAAGAAGCAGAAGAAGTAGAAGGAGTAGAAGAAGAAGAAGAAGAAGAAGAAGAATAATAATAATAATAATAATAATAATAATAATAATAATAATAATAATAATAAGCAGAAGAATAAGAAGAAGTTGAAGGAGTAAAAGAAGAAGAAGAAGAAGAAGAAGAAGAAGAAGAAGAAAAGGAAGAATAAGAAGAAGAAGAAGAAAGAGGCAGAAAGAGTAGAGGTAGAAGTAGAAGATAAAGAAGAAGAAGAAAAAAAAAATAATAAGAAAAATATGAAAAAGAATAATTAGCAAATAAGAAGAAGAAGAATAATAATAATAATAATAAGTAGAAAATGATGATATAAAAGAATGATGAGAAAAAAAAGTAGAAGAAGATGACAATGAAGTAGGAAAAGAAGAACAAGTTGTAGAAGAAGAAGAAGAAGAAATTGGAGAAGAAAAAGAAAAAGAAGAAAAAGAAGTGGAAGCATAATAAGTAGAAGAAGAATATAAAATTAGAATGAGAGGACGAAACATAAAATGAAGAAAAAAAAGAAGAATAATAAGCAAACAAAGAAGAAGAAGAAGAAGAAGAAGAAGAAGAAGAAGAAGAAGAAGAAAGAAAAGAATAAGAAGTAAAAGGAGTAGAAGTTGGAATATAAGAAGAATAAAAAAAATAATAATAAGCAGAAGAAAATGAATCTGAAGCAGAAGAAAAATAACAAGAAGAAAAAGAAGAAAAAGCTGAAGAAGAATAAGTAGTAGGAGAAGAAAAAAAAGAAGTAGAAGGAAAGAAAAAGAAGAATAAGATGATGATGATGATGATGATGATGATGAGGAAGAAGATGATGATGATGAAGAAGCAGAAGAAGAAGAATAAGAAGAAGAAGTAGTAGTAGTAAAATATGTATAAGGAGAATAAGAAGAATAAGAATAAGAAGAAGAAGATCTATAAAAAGTAGATGAAGTAGAATAAGCAAATAAAGTATAAGAAGTAGAATTAGGAGATGATGATGAATTAGAAGAATAAGGAGGTGGTGGATGAGAATGCAAAGAAGAAGAAAAAGAACAAGAAGAAGAAGGATAAGAAGGAGGAGAAATAGAAGGAGAAGAAGAAGAAGGTGTAGAATAAAAAGAAAAGGGGGAAGAAAAGAAGGAGAAGAAAAAAGAAATAAGAAGAAGAAGGATAAAAAGAAGAAGAAAAAGAAGTGGGAGAAGAAGAAGAAGGAGAAGAAAAAGAAATAGAAAAAAATAAGGAGAAGCAGAAGGAGAAGCAGAAGAAGAAGAAGAAGAAGAAGAAGATGATGATGATGATGATGATGATGATGATGATGATGATGAAAAAGAAGATGAAGATGAAGCAAAAGAAGAAGAAGAAGAAGTTAGAGAAGAAGAAGGGAAATAAGAAGAAAATGATAAAAAAAATAAGAAGCATAAAACGAAGAAGTAGAAGAAGAAGAACAAGAAGAAGAAGAAGAAAGAGAAGAAAAAGAAGAAGAAGAAGAAGAAAGTGAAGAAGAAGAAGAAGAAGAATGAGTAGAAGAAGGAGTAAAAGAAGAAGGAGAAGAAGGAGGACAAGGAGGAGGAGGAGAAAGAGGAGAATAAGTATAAAAATAAAAAGAAGATGAAGAAGAAGTAGAAGAAGAAGTAGCAGAACAAGTAGAAGAAGAAAAAAAAGAAGAAATAGAGTAAAAAGAAGCTGAAGTAGAAGAAGAAGAAGAAGTTCAAAAAAAAGTAGAAAGACTTGAGGTTGAAGAAAAAGATGAAGAATAAGAAGAAAAAGAAAAGGAAGAATTAGGATTAGAAGAAAAAGAAGTAGAACATGATGATGTAAAAGGAGAAGAAGAAGAAAAATAAGAAGAAAAATTAGAAGACAATTATAATAATGCAGAAAAAAAAGAAGAATAAGAAGAAGCTGAAGAAGAAGAAAAATAAGAAAAAGAAAAAGAATAAGATTAATTAGAAGAAGAATTAGAAACAGAAGAAGTAGAAGAAGTAGAAGTGGTAGAAGAAGTAGAAGAGGAAGATGAAGAAATATAAAAAAAAATAATAAGAAAATATATAAGAAAAAATAAAAAGTCGAAGAAATATTAGAAGTAGAAGAATAAGTATATGTAGAAATAGAAGAAGAAGAATAAGAAGAAGTAAAAAAATTATAAGATGAAGAAGAAGAAGAAGAAGTAGAAGAAGAAAAAATCGAATAAGATGCCAAAGAAGATGAAACATAGGTAGAAGAAGAAGCAGTAGTAGAAGTAGAATAAGAAGAATAAGAAAAAGAAAAAGAAGAAAAATTAGAAGAAGATGATGATCACAAAGAGGTATAAGAATGAGTAGAAGAATATGAATAGAAAGAAGAAGAAGAAAAAAGAAGAAAAAGTAATAGAAAAAATAGGAGAAAAAGAAGAAGAAGAAGAAGAAGAAGAAGAAGAATAGATGGAAGTAGAAGAAATAGAAGAAGAATAATAATAATAATAATAATAATAGAAGAAAATAAGAAGAATAAACAAAAGAAGAAGAAGCAAAAGGAGAAGATGAAAAAGTAGAAGTAAAAGAAGAAGAAGAAAAATAAGTAGAAAAAATAATCAGAAGTAGAAAAGATTAAGAAGAAGATTCTGAAGAAGAAGAAGAAGTAGTAGTAGTAGTAGAAGTAGAGAAGCATAAGTAGAAGAAGAAGAATAAGCATTAAAAGAAAAGAAGTAAAAGAAGAAAAAGAAGAAAAAAAAAGAAGAAGAAGAAGAATAATAATAATAATACTAATAATACTAATAATAATACTAATAATACTAATAAGCAGAAGAAGAAGAAGAAGAAGAAGAAGAAGTATAAATAAAAAGAAGAAAAAAGAAGAAAAAAAAGAAGAACAAGAAGCAAGAGAAGAAGTGGAAGATAAATTAGTAGGAGAAGAAGAGGAAGCACAAGAAGTAGAAGAAGAATAAGAAGAAGAATAATAATAAGCAAAAGCAGAAGAAGAAAAACAAGAAGAATAAGCTGAATAAAAATAAAAAGATGATGATGAAGCCAAATAAAGAGAAGAAGAAGATGAAGAAGAAAAAAAATAAAAGAATAATATAATGATGATGATGATGATAATAATAATAATAATAATATAATGATGAAGAAAAAGTAGAAGCAGGATAAGAAGAAAAAGTAGACGAAAAAGAAGAAGAAGAATAATAATAATAATAATGATAATAATACTACTAATAATAATAATAATAATACTAATAATAATAATAATAAGCAGAAGAAGAAGTATAAATAAAAAGAAGAAAAAAGAAGAAAAAAAATAAGAAGAAGAAGCAAGAGAAGAAGTGGAAGATAAAGTAGTAGGAGAAGAAGAGGAAGAACAAGAAGTAGAAGAAGAATAAGAAGAAGAATAATAATAAGCAGAAGCAGAAGAAGAAAAACAAGAAGAATAAGCTGAATAAAAATAAAAAGATGATGATGAAGCCAAATAAAGAGAAGAAGAAGATGAAGAAGAAAAAAATAGAAGAATAATATAATGATGATGATAATCATAATTATGATGATAATGATGAAGAGGAAGAAGAATAAGAAGAAGAATAACACAAAAAGAAAAGGAGTATGAAAAATAAGATGATAAAGAATAAAAAATAAGATGAAAAAGATCTAAATGATGATGATGGTGAAGAAGAAGATAATAAAATGATGATGAAAAGAAGAAAAAGATGATGATAATGATGAGATTGATGATGATTATAATGATAATGATGATTATCAAGAAGAAAAAGTTAAAAAAGAATACAAATGAGAAAAATAAGTATAAAATAATAATAATAATAATAAGATGATGGAGATGTTGATGATGATGGTGGTTGTGGTCATGGTGGTGATAGTGATAATGATGAATAAAAATAAAAAGAAAAAAAAATTAAGAAAAATAAGAAGGTGATCAAGAAGAACAAAAAGAAGAAAAACAAGATGGCAAAAAAAAATTAAAAAATGATGATGATGATGATGATGATGATATGATGAAAAAAATGAATAGGATGATGATATGATGAAGAAAATGAATAGGATGATGATTTTGTTGTTGAAGATGATAATGATGATGATGGTGACGATGCGGATGAACAAGAATATGATGATGATATTGAACATGATGATGAAGTAGATGATTATGAAGATGATAATGATGATGATGATGATGATGTAGATGGAAAAGAAAAAAAAATAAAAAGAAAAATATGATCAAGAATAAGAAGAAGATGAATATGAAGATAACTATGATAATGAAGATCATGAAGATGAACAAAAATAAAATCAAAAATATAAAGATGAAATGGAAGATGAAAAAGTTGAATAAGAAGACGTCGAAGAAGAAAAAGATTTAGAAGAAGAGAAGGATGATGATAAAGAGGAAGAAGAAAATAAACCAAAAGAAGATTATAATTATAGGAATAAAAAAGAAGAAGAAGAAGAAAAAGAATAATAATAATAATAATAATAAGGAGAAGAATAATAAAATGAAGAAAAATAGAAAGACAAAAAAAGAATAAGAGGTAAAATAAGAAAATATTGATAAAGTTGATGATGATGTTGAATAAGAGGCAGAAAAAGAACAAAAATATAGAAGAAAAATATGAAGAAAAAGAAAAGTAGAAAAGAAATATAATATAAAGAATGAGACAAACTTGAAGAAAATGATATATTTGAAAAAAGTAGAAAAAAAATGAAAATAAGAAGAAAAAGATGTAGAACAAGAAGAAAATGAATAAGTTGAAGAAGAATATAATGATGAGGATGATCATAATTTTGATGATGATGATGATGATGAATAAGAAGAATAAGTCAAAAAGAAAAGGAGTAAGAGAAAGAAGATGATGAAGAAAAAAAACAAAAAGATGATATAGATAAAAATGAGGATGAATATGAAGAAGAAGACAATAAATATGAAGAAGATGATGATGATGATGATTATTATTATTATTATTATGTTGATGATGATGATGATGGTGATAATGATGGTGATGATAATAATGATGAATATAATGATGATTGTGATGATGATGATCAAGAAGGAAAGTTAAAGAAAAAGTTAGAAGAAAAATAAGCATAGAAAGAATAATAATAAGAAGATGATGATGATGATAATGATGATGGTGGTGGTGGTGGTGGTGGTGGTGGTGGTGGTGGTGATAGTGATAATGATGAAGAAGAATAAAATGAAGAAGATGAATAATAATAATAAAATTAAAAAGAACATGAAGGTGATCTAGAAGAACAAGAAGAAGAATAATAATAAGAAATCAAAGAAAAATACTTAAAAAATAATGATGATGATGATGATGATGAAAAAGAACATAAACACGATGATGGTGGTGGTGATGATGATGAAAATGATGATGATGATGATGATGATGATGATGAAAGTAGATGAAGACAAAGATGATGATGATGATGTTGTTGTTGTTGTTGATGAAAAAGAAGAACAAGAATAAAAAAAACATGAAGTACAAGAATAAAAGAAAAGAAAAAAAAGAAGAATAAGAAAAAAAATGATGGCCAAGAAGATGAATAAAAAGATAAAAAAGATAAAAAATTGAATATGGAGATGAAAAATAACAAGAAGATGATGATGATGTTTAAGAAAAAGATGAAGAAGAACAAATGAAGAAAAAATAGAATAACAAATGGAAGAAAAGATAAACAGAATTAATAAAAAAGAAAGAAGAAGATGATGAAGATGATGATGACGATGAAGATGATAATGTTGATAAAGATGTAGAATAAAAAAACAAAAAAAATAAGTAGAATACAAATTAGAATAGCAAGAAAACAAAGAATTAGATGAAGAAGAAAAATAAAAATAAGAAAAAGATAAAAAACTAGAATAATAATAATATTAACAAAAAAAGTATATAAAGAAGAAAAGTTGAAGAAGATATAGAATTAGAAGTCTATAAAATCATGAAGAAGGTGAAGATCAAGAAGATGATCATGATGATCATGGTCATGATGCTGATAATGATGATGATAATCAAGATGATGAAAAATATTTAGAAAAATAATAAGAAAAAAGTATTGGATGATGGAGGTGGAGGATAAAGAATAGGATAGGAAGTTGATGATGAACAAGAAGATGAATAAGAAGAAGTTGAAAAAGAAAGTGAAGATGAAGAAGATAAAGAAGAAGATGATGAAAAAGAAGAAGATACAGAAAAAGAAGATGAAGAAAGATAAAAATATCATGACAAAAAAGAACAATATGATGATAATGATTGTTCAGTGTTTAAACTACTAAATATGCTTATATATTTTGGTGGTTTATGATAATGTTTAGACTTGGAAATTAAAATAATTTGGGTTGATTTTATGATGTTGATATATTGAAGACTTTTGATCAATAGTCATGACATCAATATGTTTTTAGAGATATTTAGCAGAGGAGGTAGATATTTGAGACTCACATAGTTTCGATATTCATTATTAGCTAAAACTCTACTTAATTGATTGAGAAAATTCTTTTTATCCATGGCCCTACTAACACATTGGCACAATCTTTTAACTATGGGATTCATTTCTAGTGGTTATGATCTTATCGTAATGTCACATTCATACTTAGCTTAGATAATTCAAAAGATAGTGACATTAATTTTTTGTCGCAGTAACAACTACTCCACTATTACTCAATTTCACAACCAAGCTCAACCAAAAAAACTTTATTTTTAATAAGGTTAGATATTCTCAAGTCAGAGTCATGAGATTTTTAAAAAGTTATGACTTTTGAGCTATATAAATTTACATAGTCACAACAACTCATGTCAAAGTCATAGTAATTATTCAAAGTTGTAACTTTTAAGATATTAAATATTATAGATGATATTACTCTAGTATAACTATTTCCAAGGCTATGACTCTTATTTTTAAAGGAATGCATATTTATTACTTATATTCTCAAGCAAAATTACAAGTTCCATGGAAACCTCACAATGTTACAACAAGAAGATATATGAAGGAAGAGATGGCTAGTGTCATGGAACTTATAAGATCATAGATACTTGAGAGAAATTAACAGAAAATTATGTTTCATAACTATTTCCCATTGTTATAGCCACAACCAACTCATGATAGAACATCTAAGCATCATGGCTATTTCTCAAAACCACAACCATATAAAACTCAAGAAAGACTATTGCCAATGTAATGCCTTCTACACATCACTAAGGCTATATAATAAAATGAAAAGCCATCCACCATTCCTTAGTAACATCCCAATAATGCGGCCCTTTATGGATGACAAAAAAAAGCTTGAAGCCAAAGCCATTTCATAATACCACAACATTGTAATATAAATACATTTTACCCAAGTCATCATTCTTAATAGTATCATGACTTTGGGTTACGGAAAGATCAAGATGCAGACTATAGTAATATTCATTTTTTAAAGTCATGCCCTCGAGAAGAAGAGATGAAGGTCAAGGTTTCGATAATCTTCTGAAAGTCATGATTTTATACTTAGAATAATATGAGGTTTCCCAAGTATAAAAGTAGAAGATAAAGAAATTTTAATAATCTCTCTTTTTTTACTTATTCTCTCTCATGTAAAAATGAAACCATGACAACTACAAAACTTAAAAGGCAAATTTCACACTCCCTAGGGGTTCCACAAGGAAGCAAGTGATGAAAAATTAATACTAATATCTAGAGTTGATGGGCATAGCTTTCAAAAACTTTTTATCTAAGGATCAATTTAGGAATGTATACCAAATTAGCATGGTCTAGGGTTTGTGTAAATTGAGATATGTGATGTGAATTTAGTTTTTTTTATTGAATGAATGTGTTTGATTTATTTTATGTTATGAAT
Organism: Sapria himalayana; assembly: GCA_029783825.1. Taxonomy (NCBI): domain Eukaryota; kingdom Viridiplantae; phylum Streptophyta; class Magnoliopsida; order Malpighiales; family Rafflesiaceae; genus Sapria; species Sapria himalayana. Next base: position 201,146 of record JAREIK010001288.1, read on the forward strand.
ATTAATGGATGGTGATTGAATTAAACTTGAACTAGGGTTTCAACTATTTGTAGGTTGTATAATATTTCCATGGCGGATGGTGATAGGTAAATAATAAGGTTCACTAATGCATTTGGTAGAAAGAATTGATAGCCTTTTGACTTTGATGCACACGAAAAAAATATATGTTAAAACTCAAGATTTAGGCATGATATTCATCATGTGTAAGACCCATTTGAATCTGAAAGTGCAAATACTTTTACATATCAATTTATTGTATGTACTTTAAATGAACTAGTTCTTGATTGGGATAGATGCTATATAGAATATTCTCTCAATAGGTTCAATTTTACTATGGAAGTCATATCATCACCAAGGAGGATGGTGATAGACAATTCTTTGGATATGCATGAGTATGTTGTGACTCATAAAATAGAGATAACCCTTATAAATTACTTTTACTTATATGATTCACACTAGTGAAACTTGAGAAAAGTATACATTAATTGTATGAGTGGTACTTACGAAGCTGAAAGTAAAAGTGTTAGTTAACAAAGTAGCATAAAAGATATGAGATTATGAATGACTCTAGAGAAAAGATGAATTTATGTCTTGGACATCTACAAGGGGAACACCATTAGTATGAGCTCAATGATGATTACAATCTTATATTAGAACAATGAGTCATCGCATAATACCACAACATTCATTCTTTATTCAAGATAATATAAGCCAAGCAACCTAAATATCATCATATAGATCAGATGAATAAACTATATGCTTAAAAATATCTAACAATCTGATTATCTATTTTTCTAAAAATAGGTTGTTTTATTGTTGAATAGCCAAACTATTGATACAATCTATTTGGGATCAATATCTAAACAAAATTTCATTCTTTTACTTGTATTACCCATGTAATTATGGAACTCATTTGATGAGTTACTCTCATTAATAAGATTTTGGGATATTCCATAACTAATAAAAGTATGTGGCATAATAAAGTCACGATAAGTTTTTGATATTTTTGTTTTGTAATATTTGGTTTGGTTAGTTAATATGTCATAATTATTCTTGTATAAGGATAATCATTCTTAGTAGGTTAGTTAGCATTGAGTTTGATAAATATTTTCAAATCTAAAAGTTTAATTTTGTTTACTTGTTTGAATGTGGATAGTTGATTTTTGGATTTTTTTTATATTTTTCTTCTTTTTTTTCTTTCAATCCACAAATCTACAAAATAAAAATGTATAGAAAAGTTTTCCAAGTCTTTCTAACTAATTTTCTTAAAGAGTTACATGAGGAGAATGAAGCATATTAAATTGATTTTGGGAAACATACAATAGAAATGAGCAAAAGTATCCAAAGGTTTCATTAAAATGAGAGTTATGATGCTAAATGAAGTAACTTAAATTATGAACCTTATGATGAGTAGTAGTAACCCTATTATTAGTCAGAAGAGAGTTATGGATGCTAGGGATATACAAGCTATGAGAAAAGGACATATAATGAATTTAAACTATTTTATATATCTTATTGGATAGCTAAAATTGATGAATTATTGAAAGAATTGAGAATAGATAATGCTATTAATTAAGAAAAGATGAGACAATAGAGAGAGAGTGTGTGTGTGAAGTCATGAATTGAGTAATTCCAAAGAAAGTGTTGCATCAAAAATTATTATAGATAATGCAAAAATAGTTATGGCTGAAAATTTAGAAGATGGAATTGAAGATACAATCTCAGTTGTTCAAAAAGAATAGGAAGAAGTCAATGATAAAATATATTTAGCCAATATAGAAATAATTGTTGTAGAAATGCTTGAAGAGCAAATTAAAGATATGGCCTCAATTGTTCAAAAAGAAAAAGTTGAAGTGAATGAAAAAATTGTGGCTAAAACAAAGATAAATGTTGTATAAAATCTTGAAGAAAAAATAAAAGATGTGGCCTCAGTTATTCAAGAAGAAAAAGATGAAGTGAATGATGAAATCTTCATAGCTAGTACAAAAATAATTGTGCTAGAAATTCTGAAAAGGAACTAGAAGATAAGACATTCATTCAGCCCATAACATTTTGTGGGCTGAATTGGAAAATGTTAATGAGTTGTGTTAATATAAAATTGAAAAGGTCAAGACATTTCACAATGTCGATGTTAAAGACACAATAAAGAAGAGTCGAACACAAAATAATTCTATGGATGAGGTATATTAAGACAATCATCCATCATCCATGATTGATAGTGAAAGTCCAATAAAGAAAGAAGTAGGTTGGTATATTGAGAAGCATATTAAGGATAGCAAGGATCTCTAATAGAGAGGAAAAAGTTTTGAAGGTAGCTATGGATGTTAAACATAACACTACTTGTGAGGAAACCCAAAAAATTTTCATTTGCTACTTGCATAATGAAATGTGATTATTGTGAGAATAAAAGTTACATATAAATATTTACACTTAAATACCTCATCCCCTCCTCAATATGTTAATGAACAACCTCAGGCACGACCTGTCCTCATACCCCAAACCCTTAAGAGATTTGACGACTTGTCCATTAAACTTATGTTGTGGAAATATTAGCAAATGGAAATGTCTTAGAGGCACATACGATGGTCATTTGAGGGGTGGAAATAAGTCAAAATAGACCAATAAATGAATGATTATTTCTTATAAAAAAAATAACATATTCAAACTAATTAATATTCAATGTTTTTTTACCCAAAGTTGTAGGCTTTTTAGAGCCATGACTTTGGTGCATAGAAAGAAATAACCCATCAAAATCTACATGACTAAGTCATGTCAAGTTTTTAGAGCTATGTTTTTGATATTACAGTGGAAAAAGTATTATAAAAGCTATTTGACAAGGTTCTAGTAGTTTTTTAGAGACATGACTTTTGTGCTATAGAAGAAAATGTATTATATTAGCTATATGGAAAAGTTGGTTTTTAGAGCTATGACTTAGAAGGTACTACTTGCCATTATGGCATGACTCTAATAAATAAAAGAAATACAAACTCATAAAGTCATAACCTTCAATTATTAGGTCACAATTATAAATACCTAATCCTCGAATGTCCTCCATGAAATTCTCTATTTTTCTACCAATGACAGGACAATTCACAATTAATCCTTTTAGTTTATTGTTTCGATAATGGAAAGAAGAATATCATCAAAAAAGAATATCATGGAGATGAGTTATATGGATAAAGGGAAGTGAAAAAAATCTAGCACTAAAGAAATACTACCTAAAATTGTGACACCCATAGTAACTTTTGTTATAGATATTGGGTAGAAATAGATGGACTCCATGTTATCCAAATAAATGTTTTTTTAGAGAGAAAGGATTCAATGAATTTATTCCTTCCTTTGGAGATATCAGAAAATAGAATTGGATAATAATTTGTATGCATAGAGAATGGGATAAAGCTTCAATTCTGAAAATGTTCTATATAAATTTGGGGGATAGGTGGGAGAAGATGTGCTATGTGAGAGAGATTTGGATTCTTTTTGATAGGAGGATCATTTTCAAGTTACTTGGATTCTCATGTACAAAATAATAGTATTCATTTTAAATCTCTTCCCAAGCAAATCAATTTTTCAGTTATCACTAAATTATTGAAAGATAAAATGGGTACATGGAGGGTGAAGTCGAAGATCATGTATAGATTTTTGATAAGGAAATAACTCACAAAAGCAAGTAAAGTTTGGTTATATTTTATATGCTCATCTATATTACCCACTCTTTATATTTCAATATTTATTCTAGAAAGAACAATTTTGCTATAGGCCATACTTATTGTGTATTGCATTGACATGGAATAAATTTTAGAAAAAATAATTCTTTGATTACTCAAAGGTATTTTTTCTATTCAACTAATTCATGATTTTGTTATTACTTTCTTATGTTTAGTAGAATAAGTTTATATGGATGAACAACTCGATACAATGTGTTTGATAATGTCTCTCCTAATATTATTTGGTATAAAGAAGGGGTTAGAATGAGAAATAAAAATGAATAAGCTGATGCTTGAAGGGGAAGGACTGCTAAAATTTGGGAAGAAAAGATATCTTTTATCATAGCTAACACATGAGACAAAAAAAGGAGGAATTCGAAAAGACAAACAAGCCCACATAGAGCATTCCTTAGCTACACATGGTAGTATTATATTTATGGATATTTTACATATTGTGGAAAATATAAAGTGAAGTGTAGAGTGAAATAAGGAAGAGCTGAAAAAGAAGATGTATTACTTATACATAAGAGTAGCAGAAAAGGTTGAAAATTATATTATGATGTAGAAAAATCATCTCCATCAAAAGTGATGGCTTTTGTTACAACTAAGAAAAGTATGAAGATCAAATCTATAAACTCTTGTAGGAAGGAGTGAGATGCATAGATATTGGATTGATATAAAGTACCAAATCATTTGGAAATCTTTACAAAATAGTTGTGGTAGATTTGAAAAGAGTAATGGAGGAAAGAAATAAAGTGAATGGAAATAAAACAACATATATGGAATATTACTAAATTTATGAAATATGAGAGCATAATGTAAAACAAAAACACTTGTATTTTATTATTGGATATTTTGAAGGTATACTATATTCAATTTGATATAGATAGGAGGCTATTTATGATATTTTGGTAATGATATTGAATGGGCTATCTATAGAAAGAGCAGGTTCATAAAGATCATCTATTTTTCTACCACCATTTGACCACTCAATATTACATCTCACATTTAAGGAATAAGATCCTAGGGGAAAATCATATTAGACTAGAGGTGTCAAACAGGCCGGGCCGGCCCGGCACGGTTCGGCTGTGCCAGGGCCGGCCCGGCACGGTTCGGCTGTGCCGGGGCCGGCCCGGCACGTTTTTTAACTGTGCCCGGACCCATGCCTTGCTCGGGTCAGGCACGAGCCGTGCCGTGCCGTGCCTGGCCCGGCATGGCTCGTGCCGGGGCACGGAACGCCGGCACGGTTTCTCCCGTGCTGGTTAGGTTTCACGTGGGAACACCGCACGCGTGGGCATGACCCAGACCCTCCCGAAATAAAGCCCGTGGGCCGGTTTTGAATGGACCCGCCCCGCGGTCCCGACATTTTGACCCAATCCCAACGGGAAAAAAAAATTCAAATCAGATTGAATTTCAGTCGTTGGATTCGACTCCAACGGCTAGGGAGCAGAATCCAACGGTCCTCGTGATTCTGCCCCCTTATTTTATATTAAAAAATCAAAAAAATATAAAAAAAAATATTTTTTTATAAAAAATTAAATTCTTTAATCTATAAATTCTACCCCCCTCCTTATAACAATTATGTTTTTCAAAAATATATAACCTCTCAAAACTCTCTCTCTCACATAAACTGTGCATCTCTCTCTCGGGCCTTGGGATTTTGCTTTCGGCTTGGATTTTCGTGAAACTCGACTTGAGTTTTGAATATCAGTGCTTCTTGCGGTGCACCTTGCATGTGACTGACCTCATTGCTTTTACCGGATAATATATTTTAAGTTTTTATTTACTTTCTCTCTCTAAAGCTTCTCTCTCTAGAAAAACTTAGGAAAAAATAAAAAATATAAAAAATGACAAATACACCATACACGTATTTAAATTTGGAAAATGAAAATGTTAGTGTTACACAGACGTATGCGGGTGCTGAAACTTTGGTTTTTCCAGTCGTCTCAACCCAAAGTTCTAAAAAACAAAAAACTAGGAGGACTTCTGTAGTTTGGACTCATTTTAAAATCATAATACAAAAAAATGTTAGGGGTGAGGAACTAGAAATGGCACAGTGCAAATATTGTATGGGACTTTTAACATGCAAGAATTCATGTGGGACTGGGCACTTTAAGAGGCATGCCGAATTATGCACCAAAAAACATGGACACTTAGATCCTAGGCAAACCCAACTTGGCACTACATTTTTTGAGACTGGATCGAGTTCAGTCTCAAAGTTTACTCCATTCGTATACTCCTGCGAGTTGGGTAGGGACGGATGGCCAGGCTCATCACATTGATGGGTCTTCCGATCAGATTTTCAGAAGATCCGAGGGTAGTGCGCATCATGTAGACTTATTTTCAGTCTTCCTATCGTAGGATTTCTAGGTCCACATCTAGGAGTGACATACTAAAGATATATAAGTTAGAAAAACAAAAAATTATTAGGGAATTTATGGCATATAGTGGAGCGGTGTTCGTGACGTCCGATATATGGACAAGTCACGATGATTCTTCTTATGCATGTCTCACGAGTCACAATGTAGATTCTAACTGGACAATCAATAAAAAAATTTTAGGATTCACTGAGATTCTTCATCCTCATGATGCCCCGGCCATTTTTGAGTGTATGATGAAAATATTTAGGGAATATAAAATTCAAAATAAAATTTTTAGTGTCAGATTCGATAACGCTTCTAATAATGGAGTAGCGATCAATATGTTTGTTAGGAATATTAGAGATGGACCATTAGGAGAGATCTTTCATGTCAGATGCATGTGTCACGTGATTAACCTGAATGTTCAAGCGGGTATGAAGGTGTGTTCCCCCACGTTGGATAATATACGCAATGCACTAAAGTATATTCGCACTCCTCGCAGACAACAAGAGTTTGGTAGTCTCTATTTGTCTGTGAATCTTAAGAAGAAGAAATTCCAATCGGATGTGAGACATCGTTGGAATTACACGTACCTGATGTTGGAATCATGTGTTGGATACGAACACATGATATCCAACTACGTCAATAGTAAGAGTGACGAACTTATTATTGACGACACTGACTGGGCTTCAGGAATTTCATTTATGAAATTCCTAAAGATATTTTATGACACGACGAACATGTGTTCGTCAGTTTATACGCCCACCGCTTTCATTGCACTCCGGTGCATATGCAACATTAGTAGCATGTTTAGGAAGTATCGAGCTGACCCGACACTTAGCCATAAGGTTGCAGAGATGGAGACCAAGTACTTGAAGTACTGGTCCACCGTTCCATCTCTTTATTGCCTTGCTGCATGCATGGACCCTAGGGTTAAGGTGGAAGGGGTAGAAAATACCCTGACTTTCATTTCATCGTGCATGAACCTGGAAGAGCCACCTGAAGGGTTCATTCACGAGAAGTTGACTGACCTATTCACATACTACGATACTAGGTATGGTGGTGGTAGTAGTGAGACTATGATTACGGACATTGATACCTTGTTCGGAGATGACGATTATTCCATTCAGCTAGCGAGGGGGAAACGTAGGGGTGGACCATCACATAGGAGCGAGCTATCTCGGTACTTAGATACCGATTACTGCTCAATCCTATCACATTCTGATACTAAGAATCTTGATTTATTATAGTGGTGGAAATCATATGAGTCCACCTATCGCATGCTATCTAGGATGGCACGGGATCTACTGACTCCTTCAGTGTCGAGCGTAGCATCGGAGTCTGCTTTTTCTGTTGTAGTGAACGTGATTTTGGATAGGAGATCGAGATTACGTCCAGATATGGTTGAAGCCTTGGCTTGTTTGAATGATTGGGAGGATTCGAGGTTTAGCATCCATGATCGTGCTGGAGCTGGGACTGGGACAGGCACTGCAGTCGCATCCATATCCACTTCGATGGCGGAGGAGTTGATTGTCAATGATGATGATCCATATGATACTGATCTTGATATTGCGGCTGATGATTCTCATTATATGCCGATTGATGATTGATGATGATCTGCTATTTTTTTTCGATGTTTTTTTATTCATTGTATTTGTACGCTTTGTTTGTACGTTGTGTTGAAACTTATACTTGTTTTGTTCGGACCATCGGTTTCAAATACATGATTGGTAATTTTTCATTTCTCTTGTTTTAATTTTTTTAATTTTTATTTATACTAATATAATGTATTGATTTATTTTTTTTACGATTTAAATTTTATTTTAAAAATTAATAACTTTAATATATAATTAATAAATATAATAAAAGCTAAACTAATTTGAATTTGAAAAAAAATACTTTTCTAAAATTTGTTTTTTTATTTAATTTTTATTTTTAACATTTTTAAAAAAAATTATTTTTATTAATTAATACTCTACACTTAAGTCTTAAGCAATACAATTTACATTATATAAATTTTTTTAAAAAAAACAATATTCTACCTGTCCGTACGGCCTCCGGCCTGCCCCTGCCGGCCTGCCCTGCCTCTCAGCCCTCTCTCTCACTCTCAGTCTCTCTCAGGACTCGGGCCCGGCTGCTCGGCGGCTCGGGTCAGCCTCTGCCCCGGCCTGTATGGCCACGCCGGGCACGGCAAGGCCTGCCATGCCTACGGGCCATGCTGGGCCCGCCTATATTTAAACCGTGCCTGCCCGGCACGGCACGGTTGCACGATCGTGCCAGTTTAAAACGGGCCGGGCCGTGCTGGCCAGGCCCGTTTGACACCTCTATATTAGACACATCCATCATTCTATGATTTATATTTATTATTGTTTGTTTTAGATTGATAGTTTGTTTTAGTATCAAACTAGTAAACATTCTTATGTATTTTGGTAGTTTAAGAAGAAGTGTATACAGAAATATAGATAATATGGGTTTATTTCATTACTTTGAAATTTTGAAAAATTTTGATATATAATCATTAAATTAATAGATCATTGGGTCTCATATAGTTTTGGTATTAATTCTTGGCCAAAACTCTATCTAATTTGTTGGGGACTTTCTTGTATGTCATGACCCTACTAATTCATTAGCACAATTATTTTATTATGCAATGCATTTTTAGTGGCAATAATATTATTATTGATTCATAGTCATACTTAGCTCATGAAGTTTAAATCATTTATGGCATTAATACTTCAATATTATAACCAAGTATACCATTTGTGCGCGAGGTCATGACAAAATCTAAGTACAAAGACTTTATCTTTAATATGGCTTGATAGTCTCAAGTTAGAATTATAACATTTTTAAAAGTAGCACCTTTTAAGCTATAAAAAATTATAGGGCCACAACTACTCATGCCAATGTTGTGGTAATTATTTATGCCCTTGGGTTTTGGGATACTATTATCAAAGAAAGGCATGGATATGACTTGTATGCTAAAGTTAATTACTAGTACAATGGCATAATCACAAAGACACGACAAAATGAAAATGAAAAAAAGATGGCAGTGTGTCAGCCATCAACATTGGCATGGAAAATTGAGATATACGAAGAAAAATAACAAGACTAAGAAGAAGAAATTGAAGAAGTAGTTGATCATAATAATGATCATGATTAAGGAGAAGACACAGAATAAGAGGAAGAAAAGAAGATAAAATAGAATAAGAAGAATAATAAAATTAAGATGATGATTATAATGATGATGATGATGAATATGATGATGATGAAAAAGAAGAGGAAGAAGAAGAAAAAAAAAGAAATAAAAGGATAAGATGAAGAAGAATAAGAAGAAAAACAAGATAATGATAAAAACTAAGATGGAGAAGAATTAAAGGAAGAAGAAGATGTCGAAGAAAAATATGAAGAAAGAAGGAGATACTGATTTTGATGATGAAGAAAAGGTAGAATAATAATAATAATAATAAGATGATGATGATGAATAAGAAGAACAATAATAAAAAATTAAAAAAAAATAAGAAGGAAAAAAAAGAAGATGAAGATGGCATCGAATAAGAATAAGTAGAAGAATGATAAGAAAAGAATAAGTACAAGAATAACAAATAGAATAAGTAGATGATGATGAAAATCAGGACAAAGTAGTAGAAGACATAGAACTATGTGTTAATTAATAATAAGATGAAAAAGAATAATAGGAGCATGAATAAAAAGAAGAAGAAGAAAAAAAAAGATGATTAAAAATAAAAAGAAAAAGAAGAGGAGGGATACAAAAAAGAAAAAAATGATGAAGAACATATAAAAAACCAAGAAGAAGAAGAAGATCAAGATGATGGATAATAAGAAGAAGAATAAGAATAAGAATAAGAAGATAAATATGAAGAAGAAAAAGTAGAAGAAGAAATAGTAAAAGAAGAAGAAGCATGATAAGATGAAAAAGAAGGATAACTAGAATATCAGAGGTAGAAGAAGAAGAAGCATGATAAAATGAAAAAGAAGGAGAACTAGAATATAAGAGGTAGAAGAAGAAGAAGAAGTAATAGTAGTAGTAGTAGTTGTTGTAGTAGTAGTAAAAAAAGAGGAAGAAGAAGAAGAAGAAAAATAAGATGATGGCGATAGTGAATAAGAAAAAAACCAAGAATATGATATAGGTTAAGAAGAAAAAAATAAATACAAAAGAAGACAAATAAGAAGATAAAAATGAAGAAAAAGAAGTTGATGATGATCATGATTATTATTATGATCAAGAAGAAGATGAAAAAGAATAAAAAGAAGAAATTTATAATTATGATAATAACAATGATGATGGAGTAGAAGATGATGATTATGTTGTTGAAGAAAAAGTATAAGTAGAACAATAATAATATGAACTTGAAAATGATGAAAATAATAATGCTGAAAATAGCAACTAAGAAGAACATAAAGAAGTAGAAGATGAAGAAGAATAAGAAGTACAATAATGAATAAATGAAACATATGATTTACAAGTTGTACAAAAAGACAAAAGAAGAAAAATATAATTTTGAAGATGATGATTATGAAGATCATAAGAATAAGAGGAACATCATCATCATCTTGGTGAA